>JAGPOY010000099.1:6283-37957 GCA_018983105.1 Silene uniflora | reverse complement strand
CACTGATTAATTATGCATATTAATGTATATCTTTTTATTTTTATTTTTATATACATAATTTATTGAATAAAAGTAATAGCCAATGAAATCACTTAAAAGTAATAACCAATCAAAACGCTCGAAAACATCCTCTATTAAGTATAACCACTGATTAATTATGCATATTAATGTATATCTTTTTATTTTTATTTTTATATACATAATTTATTGAATAAAAGTAATAGCCAATGAAATCGCTTAAAACTAATAACCAATCAAAACGCTCGAAAACATCCTCTTTTAAGTATATAGATAGATAGATAATATTGCTATTGTTGATATTATTATTTTATTAATAATACGTAATTGGATTTTATATACGAATTTGACTTTTTCTTATAAACTTTTTTATAAATGTTCCATTTTGATCCATTTTCACTTAAAATCGAGCCAAATAAACTCTTCAATCAACATTTTTCTAAAACTTAATCTAATTGCTAAAATGACTTAAAAGATGCATTCTAATTTACCAATTAATAAAGTAATTAATTTACTTGTTTATTAACTATTAATATTAATATTATTGTTGAGTTTTAATTAATCAATCAAGTTTTATTTGTTTGTTAAAGATGAAATTAGGGTTTGTTGATTTTTATTTATTTAATTAATTAAATTAAAATTGATGGTGGTTCATGGTGGCTATCTAATCACTCAAGTTAGAATGATAAGCGGGCTAGGCTTTGAACACCAATCTAGCAAATCACTGCTCCATTCTTGCACCTAATTAGGATTGATGTGGATTCGTAGTTTTTGGTGGCTACCCAACTAATCATTAAAATTAGTATAATTCTTCTTCTTCTTCTTCTTCTTCTTCTTCTTCTTCTTCTTCTTCTTCTTCTTCTCTTATAATAATAATAATAATAATAATATTAAAGTCATCATCATTATTATTATTAGTATAGTTATTAATATTAATATTATTATATTTAAATTATTATTAATTATTATATTATTTGTTATTAATATATTATTTGTTATTAGTAATTTTATAAATTATAATATAATAATAATAATAATAATAATAATAATAATAATAATAATAATAATAATAATAATAATAATAATAATAATAATAATAATAATAATAATAATAATAATAATAATAATAATAATAATAATAATAATAATAATAATAATAATAATAATAATAGTAATAATAATAATAATATTTATTTTATCTTTATTTCAGTGTTCAGTTCAGCTCTATTCAGTTCAGTTCAATTCAGTTCAGCTCCATTCAGTTCAGTTCAGTTCAGTTCAGCTCAGTTCAGTTCAGTTCAGTTCAGTTCAGTTCAGTTTAGTTCAGCTCTAAAAAGTCAGAAAGAACAGGGTCTAACTTGGCAAGAAAGGAGTTCAAAAATAATTTCAAAATTCAAATCAAAGATATACATGGTCTAAAATCTAAATGACTTGTTCAAAGTCTAAACCTTCTGCCAAAACAATGTTCTTTGAATCTTTTCAAATGCGATGGGTCAAGTTGGTCGTTTGGGCCAACACAAATTCCTTTTTTCTGTAGAAGCATCCACAAGACTACAAGCCGAATTCCAGTTTTTGGTCCACCCAACCTAGAAAAGTCGACTGAGAAAGTGAGTGAATTGGACCGCGATGTGTCCACTCATCGTATCACGCATTCACGCTCCTTGATTAAATCCTCAACCTGGAAGGCTGGAACGATTGCGATTTGGTGTTTAGGCTCGGTTAAAAGAATTTGTAAACCGTGGCATGGACTCACACTCACTTTATCGAATCTAATTCATTGCAAAGTCGAACTATAATAAGGGAAATCACAAATTCTCATTGAAGACGAACACTATCCATTACAAGTTGAAACAGATCATACTTCTCTCACAACATGCAAATAACCATATTCATAAGATGCTCCATATTCATAAAATTGACTCCTCCCTCCCCCTCTGAGTTTCCCAAGTCTTTTGAGTTTTGGCCCATCTCCTTCTTCATCATTAATAACCTCCTCAGTCCTCCCTCATCATAGTCATCAACCTCTTATCTTTCCATCATTTTCAAATTTAATTTTAACTTCCCCACAATAAAATGAATATCCCCAATTCCACAACCCTTCTCCCTCCTTCCTAACCCATTCCCCACCTCCTCCACCGGCGCGTATCTCTCACGAATGGGCCAATCACCCTCAATCCCCGAATCAACTCGCCCCACCCGCTCCCGCTCCCGCTCTCGCTCCTTCCCCACGCGCTTCACCTCCACCGCCATCATGATTCATCCAACCGCCTCATTGGACCCCACACCTCTCTACGACGCCTCGTCATCAATCCCAGACGATTGTCTCGCCATAGTATTCCAATCCCTACCCTCCTCCGACCGCAAACGCTGCTCTCTCGTCTGCAAACGTTGGCTATTAGTCGAGGGGCAAAGTCGTCATCGTCTCTCCCTCAACGCAACTTCCGACATCTTTCCGATTTTACCCTCGCTCTTTTCCCGATTCGACTCAGTCGCCAAACTCGCCCTACGCTGCGACCGCCGGTCCATCAGTCTCTCCGACGACGCGCTCGTCCTCATCTCCCGTTACTGTCGTAACCTCACGCGCCTCAAGCTCCGCGGTTGCCGCGAGCTTACCGATGTCGGTATCGCCGCTTTCGCCGAAAACTGCCGCTCCCTCCGCAAACTCTCGTGCGGCTCCTGTGTTTTCGGCGCAGCCGGAATTAATGGTGTTCTTCGTCATTGCGCCGCGCTTGAGGAAATCTCCGTCAAGCGGTTACGTGGCATTAACGACGACAACACCAACACCAACACATATGAGGATAACAATGGCGGCGGCGAGGCGATTAATCCCGGCGTCGCCGCCTTGTCGCTGAAGAGTATTTGTCTCAAGGAACTATACAATGGACAATTATTTTCATCATTGATTGTTGGCGCGAAAAACTTGAGATCGCTTAAGTTGATTAGGTGTTTAGGAGATTGGGATAATGTTCTTGAATCGCTAGCTGGTAGTAATAACAGTAGTTTGGTAGAGATACATTTGGAGAGGATTCAAGTGACGGATGTCGGATTAACGGCGTTATCGAGGTGTACGAAGTTGGAGGTGTTGCATTTGGTGAAGGTGCCGGAGTGTACGAATTTAGGGATTGTTTCCGTGGCGGAACGGTGTAAGTTGTTGAGAAAGGTGCATATTGATGGGTGGAGGACTAATAGGATTGGGGATGAAGGGTTGTGTGCATTAGGGAAGAACTGTGTTGATTTGCAGGAATTGGTTTTGATTGGAATTAACCCGACGACATTGAGTTTAGGGTTAATTGCAACGAATTGTAAGCGGTTGGAGAGGTTAGCGCTTTGTAGTAGCGAGACTATTAATGATGTGGCAATGTCGTGTATTGCTTCGAAATGCTTGGCTTTGAAGAAGTTTTGTATTAAGAGTTGTCCTATTTCGGATAATGGATTGGAGGCGCTTGGTTGGGGGTGCCCTAATATGGTTAAGATTAAGGTGAAGAAGTGTAAGTCAGTGACTAAGGAGATTGTGGAGTGGTTGAGGGTGAAGAGGGAGTCGTTGGTCGTGATTTTGGATGCTGGTGTAACTGAGGCTGCTGATGCTAGTGCGAGTGAGGGGGGTGGGGGTCAGGAAGATGGTGTTGAGTTGGCGGGGATTGAGGCTGAGGTGACACCTGTTCTGGCTCCTGTGAGGAGCATTAGACGAGTATCCATGTTAAGGAACAGCTTTGGTGTGTTTTTTCGTACTAGGAATTTAGCTGCTTGTGCTTTGAGAAGGTGGTCGTCTGGTGGCGGGAGTACCAGTGCCAATCAATGAAAGTGTAATTTATAATCATTTCATGTTTTTGCTTTATTTCTATGTTGTGGTGCATTGCATCGACTGTTTCCACTGCTATTCGCATTGTGTTTAGTTTAGGATTTAGGGGACGATTGCTTCTCATATCTGATGAATATTCATTAGCTTCTTATTCGCCTGATGGTAGTTAAAGTGTATCTGTTCATTAGCTTCTTATGTTTGAGAAATACAATGAACCCGATTACCCCATTAAATGGAAGGAATGCATATGTTTGACAATGCTGTTATACGAAGGCAAATTTTATTGGCAAAGACGGTCATCTGGCTAGCTGCAATTCTGCAAACCATCTAAAGTTGTTGGCTTCTGATGAATTTGTTTTTGGGTGTATCTAAATCATCTTTGTAGCACTGTCAACCTGGTGGGAATGACAGGATGCGATAACATTGTGTTGATCTCTTAATTCTCAATGAAATATGATTCCCTGCTGACCTGCTCCTGTCCTTTGTTTACACTTGCATGTTTTGTTCATAGTTGCGTTGTTAGTCTGTTTGATGCACCTAACCGTCTTCAATCTAGTTAGTGTCAGTAGCCCTTCATACTTCTACAAAGATCGACTGTTTATTGACTGTTATGCGTATCTTATCAAGTACGTAGTACTGTTTCACTGCACCTGTAACCTGTGGGCTCGTAATATTTGAAAGCACGTATGTCTGTTCAGACTTTAGATTTTTGCATATCCTGCATCACGTTTTTCTCCTGCATTCTGGTTTGCGACTTTAGTGCCTTATGTTCAGGGTAATTGGTTGAATGTACTTCATAATATAATGATTGTAAATGCGGTTACTTACTTTTTTGATGTCGAGTGTGGGGACGACAGTTGTGAACTTACGTTAGTTGTTAGGAAGAGAGATGGTAGTTGAACTACCTTGCTACTTGCTAGGTTTTAGGAGTGAATTATGGACATGGGATTTATGAAGTTGTCCTTGTCAGTTGGTTGATATGTAGTTTCTTTTTGGGGATGCCAAAGTTAAAAGAACACTACTTTCCAGTGAAATGCACACTCGAGTTGCTATGTACGGTGTCTGTGACTAGATAGCAATCAGATTAAGACACTAAGCCCTGAGCTTTGTAAAGAAATGGTGATTGTGATGCATCTGTCGTTTTGTCGTGTAAGAAGCTTAAATTATGGAGTTGTATTTAGGCTCTAGGGTTTGTTTTGTAACGTGGTATTAGGATTAGGATGGTCACAATGTTCTTGCTTATAAGATAGTTGTCACTTGTGATATGGTGATTTCTTCGTGAAATTTGTGGCTGTTGAGACTAATCTGCAGGTACCTAACGCGTGGTATACTAGGAAACAGGTTTGGGTTGTCTGTGTGATGGGATTATGAGAAACACCAGCTGGGAATCAGGGAATCGTCTAGTGATTAAGACTGTAGGGTTTGGCTTTGTGCATCTGATACTCCGTATCATTGTACAACGGTTAAGAGTAGTTTTGCTGCTAACAAGTTCTGGAACTAGATAATGAGTAGTTGAGATAGCGCGACGATAGTAACATCTGTAAATATCCTAGCTAACTTTAGATTTTGTAAATGTGCTTCTATAATTGAGACGTTGAGTCTTAGTTAGCGCGATGATAAAAAGTTTGGATAACTTCAAGTCGCTCTTTTGCTGTGATTTCAGTTTACAGGTCTTCTCCTTTGCTCTTTTTCTTATCTTTAAGGTCATCCGTTGGTTGTTGGTTCTCCAGAGGTTTAAAGTTTAAACATCAAAAGATCAAACTTGGTGAAGCATTATTTGATGATGAATATCTCTCTACTCTGTTAGATTTTGCAATAAGGAGAGTTTACTCAATTTTGAAGTTTGTATATACATAAACTTCTAGAGTTCTAGCACTAATTTGGGTCACGACTTTTTTTTTTGCAATTCGAACTTTTATACCGAATTCTTTTGTAAAATTGTTTTACGCAAGATTAGTGCAGGTGGTAGCATATGTGAGGTTACAATTTGTGCATGTAAAATCTTTGTAAATAAATTTACGTGTTGTCCTCGATGTTTTTATGCCACAAATGACAACTCAAAATTGAGTAACATGTACAAAAAATAAAAACATTTAAGCGATAGTATCGATGTATCATAATTCATTGTGCATACATAACTTGTAATTAAATAATTAATTCGTCATATTAGTGTTAAATTTTAAACTCGCTCTACCAAAGTTTATAATTCATAGAATTGAAAGTAACAAATAAATATTTCGAGTAATTATTTGAAGTGAGAAAAAAAGTGTTTTATTGAGTGTATATTTGAAAAAACAATTCTTATATAAAACCGTTTTACCTAAGCATTATTATAGAACCAAGTAAATTATTTAACCCTAAACATCCCATTAAGAACTTCCGTTAGATGATTTTTATTTAGAGTGTAATATTGTAAAACCGTTTCACAAGAGACGACTTGGTGTTGAAACAAAAGAAATGGGAGTAAATCATCATTTTACACGGTTCCTTGTCGCAACTCTCCCCTTCCTCTTTCAGAATTTGAGTTGCTGCCGCCAGTCGCCACTGATACCTGAGTCTCAAAACAACACAAGCTTTCCTCCTCCTCTTTTAGCTGCGCGATAATGGAAGACAAACTGTCAACCGCTTCTAAAGACGTAATCTCTTTTCTTTTTACCCTCTCTATTCATCTTTTACCGTCTTATTATTTTTACCACTACTGCTACTTAATACTCGATAATACAGTTATCAACCCTAATTTCTCTTGATTACTTTGATTAATTAGGTTGAATCTTTGCATTTTGGTATTGTTCTCTAAGTTTGATTCTGTTTTTTGAATTTTGAATAATGGAAAATTGGTAGTTAACTTTACGGAAATGGAACATTGGAAGGAAAACTAATGTTAGCAGAGATTTTAGGGATTAAACTGTGTGCTACGGAGTACTCCGTAATTGTTTTCCAAGTTTAATTCTCATTTCGTTTCAATCATTTGTTTACCTTTGAGTAAATTACCTCGAACAAAGATTAATAAAAAGGTAAACAATTGGATGAGACGGAGGGCGGACATTGGAAGTCTTAATATCTTCAAGAAAACTATTTTAACAAAAACGTGGAGCTATTAGCTGAAGACAATGTTTCAAAGACGAATTCGAGTTTGTTGGTCTTCGGTGTTTTAGATAGCAAGTGCTACAAATTTTGTTTTTGCTCGCTATGTTGTGATTCATATATGTTAAATCCATATAATGCGCGGGGGTCACACACTCACACTCTCAAGGAGAAGAAGTAAAAGCTCATTGCATTAGCTTAATTGAGGTTCTATTCCAAAATCGATTGTGATGGATGAGTAATTTGCTTCTTGACATATATAGTGTCTAGTGGTCAATTTCTCCAATTCTGTTAATGTAGAACACTCATACGAGGTCTTTTCACTCATCATAGTCCATCACATATAAGATCCATTATTGATTAAACTAAAGTTGTGATTATGAATCCTCAGCACCATCTTGACTCCAGTGCATAAATAGTCTATTAACTTGAGCTACACCTTGGCTATAAATCTATGATTCATGGGAAGTTGTAGCAAAAACATCTCTTTAACCACACACACACACACACACACGCGCGTTACTATATTCCCCGTAAACCCTTAATGCCTATACTTTGGAAGTCAATTGTCGACATGGATCATCTCCCTGCATAATTTGATATATGATGACTGCTTTTGTCTATGCTTACGTATGCAGGTTCTTGTTCAAATCGTCAAGTTAGCACAAAAGAGCGGAATGAAGGGTGATAAGGGAGATTGGAAGGAGTTTCTAAAAGCTTTTGATACAAAGCTTGGCTCTAGCATGAGCGACCCAGCTAAAAGGACCCCTGATGTTCTCCGTGCATTTTTACTTACCTTCAAGGAGCGTGAAGACATTAATGTAACACACTGGACCTTTTAATTTTTAATTTGTTGTTGTTGTTGTTGTAGACATCTTATCTTTTCTATTTGGTGCTTTATAGTTCTTCGCCAAAACTATGAAGAGTCACTCAAATCATGAGCAAGTGAAGCAACATCTAAAATCTCAAGGTGTGGAGTCTCCTGAACAGGTAAAATCATATTATAATAACTTGACGTTCTGCAATTAGATCCGCTGTTGGTGTTTTGCCAAATATCATTGATATCATGGTAGTTACTAAGAATGTTTCCTCCGTATGATCTGTATATAAAGAGTTTAGAGTAAGTAGTAGACTGTTTCTACCGGAACCTTGACAGCCAGTCTGAGAGTAGGTAAGGCTCATTTTTGTGTGTGTCATTACAAGAAGAGAAGTGAATAATAAGAATATTGCCATTTAGAGGATTTTTATACTTGAAGATTAGCTGCATAAGAAAGTGAAAGCAAATTAAGCAGTCCACTTCTGTGGTAAGTTTCAATGCGTCTATGATTGTGAGTTTATTGACTTGTATTCCCTCAGAATAAAAAAGTCCTCTCTTTTCAACTATGGCACAGTGAGAAAAGTAAGGGAAACAGTGAGAAAATGGAGACGAAAATGTAGGCCACTTGGTTGAGGGGACTATGGTCTGTTTCTAACTAACGTAAGGGTTACAAAAAAGAATGGCTAGTCTTTTAGTACATGGAATGTAATATAATCGGTCTGGCCAAGTTATTAGTGTCTAAAGGCTCTATAAAGAGGTCTCTTGGTATTAATTACAGTTGGGGGTTGAAAACTATGATTGCATTGAAAACTATGATTGCATTAAGCATAGTCTGGACGGATGCTCCCTTGCAAGTCATGTCAGCGTGCATAAATGAACGAACCTAATGAACCTTGTCTCAAAGGCATGTCCGGCGAACACTCGTCTGATACCTAATTCAGTAATTGTATGGGGAATTTTTGGTAATATGCTCTTGTGGAGTGATTAGGTAAGAATAGTGTTACCAAATACATGTTTTTTTGTTGTGTATTTATAGTAGTTGACCATTTATCACATATTGGTTGGACACGTAGACAATCTAGCCACACTATGTCAATGGTGTCTGGGAATCTGGGATATTTGACTAGGGAATCTCAAAGCCTCCGTGACTCTCCGACTTTGATGGATATTTGACTAGGGCATCTTAAGGCCTTCGTTGACTGCCCGACCTTTATTGGTCATTGGTAAATGGGCCCATGTAGTTGGTATTGGATATGAATTGGGCGATCGTAATTGATCTGGCTTTGGTGATGGATGTTATGCCCGAGCATTTCCTTTAGTTTGTGTAAACTCATTGTACTTATACTTATAATGGCAGCATAGCTGGCTTCACTCTGTTTCTTATTCAAAGGTATAATGTACTAGAATTTCTTGTCGTGGCAGTACAGACGTTGGTCCGTTTGACCCTGGAGCACCCACGCTATGGAATGGCTTATTCATTTCCATCACATGAAGAGGTATGCCTAATGATTCCCTTTCTATTTTCTGCTTTAATTATCACATACTGATGAGCTTCAAACTGTGGTCCATGGATAATACATATGATTTTGTTTGATGAACTATGTTATGGTAGAATATTTCTCTATCTATATCTAAATAGTTTACGGTGGATAGGATTGGTTTGTTTCAAAACTTGGTAAGAAGTTCAAGAAACCATCAAACACATTGCTGGCTGTTGATTGTGAGATGGTTCTCTGCGAGGATGGAACTGAAGCACTAGTTGAAGTATGTGTGGTGGATCGGGATCTACAGGTACTTCAGTTTGCCTAAGATTTAATGTAACCTGCATCCAAGTTCTTGAAAAACTCTGTGTTTTTGTCCTTTGATAGTTAATCCAGGTTGGTTGTTTATGTTTCAGATTAAACTGCATGAATTCGTCAAGCCTGAAAAGCAAATTGCAGATTACAGGACACAAATTACAGGTGTTTCTGCTAAAGATTTAGACGGAATTACTTGCTCTGTTAAAGATATACAGGTCCGAAATTTATCTAACCATTATTTAGAAATTTGAGTGTGTACTGTCTAGTCTTCATCAAATGCAATTTTGCTATCCTTAGTGCTGATCAATTCCCTTATTTTGACAATTTGAAGAAATCGATGCGAAGGCTGTTGTGTCGTGGGGAGATTTTAGTTGGTCATAGCCTTAGTAATGACCTGAAAGGTTTGCACTTGGTATTCATAATGATAGCTATCACAGCTTTTTCAGTCTTCAGTTTCTTGTACTATATTACTATGCCGTTTGATATGATTCTATTTCCAATTGCATAATTTTTCCGCAGCAATGAAGTTAGACCATGCAAAAGTAATTGACACTTCATTTATCTACAAGTATGGAGATGAATCTACAAGAAAACGACCTTCTTTGAATGATCTGTGTAAGGTACGTCAGTTTTGGTTTCTTGAAGTACACTGTATGCAGCAAGTTCTGCGAGTTTTCAAACCTCTCTCTGTGTGCATAGTTGATGTTGATCTGATGTCTTCTAGTTATTTTTTCTAATGCTGATTATAAAAGGAAAACATTTGCTTTATGAATATGATGCAGCTATAGTTGATCTGAATTTCATGACCTGGTGTTTGAAATTGTCTTGGCAGACTGTTTTGGGTTATGATCTTCGGAAGAAGGGAGCTTCACACAACTGTGCAGATGATGCATGTGCTGCAATGAAACTTGTGCTTGCAAAGATAGAGCATGGATTCAACAATGTTATTCCTGTCACTCAGCATGATGTAAGTTAAGCTGTCAAAGATGAATTTAACTGTACGTTTGTAACCATGAGCACTTAGATGAGTTAGATAGATCGACTGGCGTGGCTCTACACGGCTCAAACTCCAAACGAAATCGGATGGTTTACACCAACTAATTTATAATCAAACTTCCAAGTTTGTAACTTCATCTCCACGTTGTAATTGTCAATATCTTAGGTACTGAAGAATGAGAAGGCCAAGCTTCTTGTTCACCGAATTCCACAGGACTTACCTAGCAAAGAACTTCATCAGGTTATTGGCGGGGATTTCACGATTGAAACTCAGGTTGGTCAGTGATGTAAACATGTTTTCATTCCATACGGCATTCTTTCTCTTAAGTCCGGACTGTAACTTTCTTCACACTGTCGCACTTTGCTGAAGTGTGTTTACTTGTTCTTTCTTTTTTTGTTGTGGATGTGCAATTCAATGATTTTTTTTCTTGACATTGACTTCAAGACAAAACCTTTATCTCAGTTGCGATATTGAATTTTCTTACTCTGTATTTGTAATGAACTTCAATTTTCTTGAATGGTAGAGGTAGAAGTGTTTTGGTGTTCTACATTAATAATGACAACATTATAGCATCAAGCTTCTTGTTTCCACCAGTCACCACAACCCATTGACCTTCACGTTTCTTTTTGTCAATCTTTTTTTCTTTTTGAAACAATGCTTAAATTTTTTTTATCTTTTTGGTCGAAGTCAAAACTTATTTTTCAGGAACAGTGTCCACGTAGGGTTGCCTTACCCAAAATACGTGGCATGTTTTCCTATAAAAAGCCAAAAGGTAAAAAAGAAAAAAAATACTCCGTAATATATTGTAGAATGTAGACACGCCACTATAAAGGGTGTCTACAGTTTTTTTTGAACCTAGCTGTGGTCAAAATACTACACACACCACTTGGGAAGCTGGATGAAATTTTCTTTGGCTCATGGAGTTACACTAGACATGCCGTGTGCGCGTGTCTTACTGTGTCTCGAGTTTGGATTTCTCGACCCTACATGAGCACCATTTTGAGAAACAAGTCTGAATCCGTTCCAATGTTCCATAACAAAAAAAAAAATATTTATTTTAATAATAAGCAATATTTAAAAATAAATACTTTGTGATATGGGAGTAATGCTTTGGCAGGTTAGCAAGAAAGGTCGAGGTGGACACCATTTTGAGAAATAAGATTGAAACCGTTCCAAAACAATATTTCCTGGAAAAACTTTAAAGCAGTATTTCAAAAAAATAGAAAATGACTTTTTGATGTAATTCTTTGGCAGGTTAGCAAGAAAGGTCCAGGTGACAAGTACTCTGCTTTTGCTATTTTCAATAGTCAAGAGGAAGCACTTGATGCATATGTAAATTTGCAGGGAGACGAAGAAAAGGTAAGTCGATGTTTATTTTGCTGTTTTGAAGTTTATTTCTTCCTGTCCTGGAAATAAAAATATTTAGGTTGGGTAGTACTGGGGGATATGTCCCAAATTCTCTCATAAGACTGACCCATATGAGAATTAAAGTGTGGTAGTTGCTGTGGTGTTAGCACTCCACGGTTCCTATGCATTCTTTACGTTTTTCTTATTTAGGTGTCTCAAGTCAATTACCTCGGTTTCCGTTTAAATATGTGCTCATGGCAAAGTTGTTTTTTCTCATTTTCTATTTCTTGAAGCATAGCTTCTCTCTTTTCCTTGGTCTTTGTGCAAAAAAAAAACGTAAAGAAATGAGCGGGGCGGAAGGAGTAGATTATTAGGTATGGGTCAGGTTTATAGTTCAAGGAGTCTAATTCACATCATAATAACATGACTATCATCGTTCAATTGACATCTGAACTATTTTGCTGTAAAATGGGAGTTGACGCGCCTACTATGCATTTACTTACAGGATTCATGCGGCCGCCCACAGAAACTCGTCTCTCATAAAATGGAATCGGGCTTGACAACGACTATCTGTGTTCGGAAAATGTCACCTGATTCCTCTTCTTCCGAAGTCTCAGCAAAGCGATCAAATCCTGTAGAGGTTTTGGAAGGCATGTCAAAAAGATCAAAGATAGACCAAAATGCTGAAGTTCCCCGGGGAAGTTCATTTGTTGATCTTGAGAATGAGATTGAAAGATTGAAGAAGTTGGTAACTGAAAGAGATGAAGAAATTTCTAGTTTGCATCGGATTGTAGCTGCTTTGACAAGAAAACAAGGGCTCTAGTCTCCTCGAGGGTGCAAAATTTGGTGCTTCAAGCTTGTTGCGCAATTAGTTTAGGCTAATGACTCAAATTTCAGAGAATTGATTGATAGTACTGTTATTGCATTTTTGTTGTTTTTTTCAGTGTAATCATCTGCCAATTTTGTTAGGGTTGATTTTTATTGTACCAATTGTATTCCAGAAAACCATTTTCAATTGTAGTAATTTTTTGCTCTATGGCTCTGACAATTTATCTACTACATTGCAGGTTTGTTACTATCGAATTTTACTGATCATGAAATTGTGCAAAAAAAAAAATTGTGCATAAACTTGAACAGGGTCGTATAAAAAAGGATGTGAATGTTTGTGACCAAAAAAAATTGGGGCACTGTAAAAAAAAAAAAATAAAAAAAAATCAAGATTTCATAATGTAACAAATTACAGATACAATACCTCACAAAACTGCAATCTGACATGCTTTTGGGTTCAGATGAATTGAGGTAAAAAAATATGTGAAACTGTACCATACAAGAGAGGCTTGTAATAAAATCCGAACTATTCGCTCTCATAGTCCTCATCATCCCCGAAAGTAAAAACAGAAGCATCGGCTGCAATGGCCTTAAAATCAGGCGTTTCTACTGATGCTACCTTTGGTGTTTCCTGACCCAACTGAGACTTGCTTCCTCCATCTTTGAGAAGGTGGCCACTTCCCTTAGAATTTTGCTCATTGCCACTGACAGTCATTTGCTGAATTTTCTGATTTGAATGGGAAGCCTGATTATCTGCAGCAAGTCGGACAGGAGCAGGTTGAGCCTGATTAGTTTGAGAAGACCCGTCTTCTTCCCCATCACTGTCGGAAAATACATCATCTTTGTTTTCCTTTTTTGGTGATCCTTCTGAGTTTGGTAAATTGTTGTTGCCAGATGATGTATTACTTGAGCTTCCACCTGGCCCTTTCTTAGGCTCCTCCGAGTTTGGCATTTCCAGAGGTTTTCCATCATAATCTATCATCACTATCTCTACTTGGAATGTCGGTGAAGGAAGCTTTCTCTGTAAAATTAACGAGGATTTCTTGTCACACAGAACCAGGCCACACCTACCAAAAACTAAAGCTGGAAAAATGGCTTGTTCAGATGGTAAGGAGTTGATGTTCAGAACGGGTAATTTCGGATTTTAATGCACTTTGGGTGCGGTGCAATCAGGTTGGATCAAGTCATTAATATGATTCTCTTAACTTTAAAACAGGTTACCAAGAATTTTTAGATCCAATTCTACATTCTAAAGAGGCTACCTTGTCGAAGCCATCGAGATCATCACTCTTTACAAGAATCCTGTTCTCGGTCATTGTTGTGTTGAACCAACTGAAAGACAAAATATGGTTATCTTAGTTCTCATGTCCTCGCTACTTCTTGAGGTTGGTAATCTCTCACATGTTAGAGATCCGTATCAAACCAATTCTAAGAAGTACTTGCGTACTAGAAGGCAACATATACAAACCAGTAGAAATCTCCGTGCCGATCATGAAAGTGAATTTTAAAGTCGCCTGCTAGCTCGGTCAGACCAGGCTCACCAGGTATAGCAAACACTGCTATCCCCTTCCTTGACGAATTAATCCAGAAATCTTCCGGCTACAAAGAATTAACTTGGTAAGAAGTCAACCAAAATATCAATAGCTAGCTACTATCAACAAAAAGAGGATCCACAGTTACTTCTCTTAACACAGCGAAAATGGGACAAGGATCTCAACTCTTACTAGACACACTAGGTATAATATCAACAATCTAGAACAAAAGTTACCTGTAGATCCTTGGTTTTTGGATGTTTCTTTGTGGTGAACAAAACGCCTGTAGAATTGGTAAGACGACCCCATATTAGGCATAAGAAGGCGTACACCAGACAACAAAAGGACAATCCTTTTCTGAGATCCAAAAACGTTTCAACTTTTTACAAAAACATTAAACATATAGTCCCTCAATTCACTACATTTTCCTTCAAACCAATGTTTCCGTATCCAATGGAATCTAAGACTTGTTGCTCTTTGGTTTTGTCTTTTGGATTATGATGGAATAATGCAAAAAAGCTCAGCAAACTGGATGTGCTTATTTTTATTGTGAAATAGTAGTCATTTGATACACTTTTCGACGTAATTTCCATTTAGTGTCATCCGTAAACAACCCCTACGTATGAGAGCTTTCTGCTAATGAAGAACAAAAGAGCTAATCATGACATTAGGATAGGTTCCATCTATGTCACTCTCAGTCAACGAACAAGTTTAATGCCATTCCTTTCGTGTCCTTTGTTGCTCCCTAAAGCTCACAGATACATAAGTGGAGGTTGCTACGATAAAGAATTAACGCATTAAGCATACCATTGTGATTAGAGATGGTAATCGATGGCCTTATCCAGTAAGGGCACTTGTGAAGTCGGAACCCTCTAAGCATACACCTGTACCAGCATATATCGTTATATAAGTGACATTTATAAGACAGACTGAATTGAATGTTTGAGAAACATACCTACGATCAGGTGGATTATTGCCACCATAGTCCGTTAAGATGCGCTCGAAATATTTGACATATCTCTATAACGAGCAAAAAGAGATTTAAGTCCAGGAATTTTAAAGACAATTACAAATGAAAAGGCCTTACAGAAAGGCAGTTAACTAACAATCTGACTTGGATGAACAAGACCCCTTCCATCGACACATCTTTTCTGATTGAATAACTCGATGGACTCCTCAGCTGTTGGGCAAAACTGGAGAACAAGTTCTAACTTTAGAAATCATGATAACTAGTTCTATGCTATGTAGAGAGATCAATACTCTGAAATCTTACCTTCAGAAACAAAAGTAGACTAGAGATCATAAGTCCCGTCCTCCCTAAGCCAGCTTTACAATGAACTACAACTACATTATCAATATCTGCCTTCAACCACGTATAGGCACTTTGACAAAATGATGAAATCAGGTGAAGAGGTGGACAATTATGATCGTCAAACGGGAATGATGCAGCCTGATACAAGGAAACAGAAGAAATGAAGGACTTGGTTGTGATCATCATCAAGTACAGCGTTAATGGAGAACAAGCTTGTTTGGTATTTCAACCTGTCTCCTTTGACCAGACAAAGCTAACAAAAGCAGCAAACTTCAACATTCTTTTTTTTTACAAGCTTTTCGCTCTTAGTTGACAATGGTATTAAGCAAGGCTTATGAAGTGCAAAGTTAATAATTAAATTTTCGGTAATGCATCTACACAAAATGTACACAAACAAGTGACATAAGGCCCAAAACTGTTAGTAACATGCCTTTTGAAGTAGATACATTTAAAGTTGGATTTCAAAGGATGGCGGACCAGAGTTATAGGCGTCAAGCAATACCAAAAAAAGACCGTCTAATAACAAAATATTGTTAAAAAATGCTAGAAACTTGAGTTTTCTGTAGCTTTCCTACAGATGCATCTGAAAATCAGGTAAGTCTACAAATCCAACATTGCGAGTTTATAGTTTGATTCATGAAGCAAGCGATTCTGTTACAGTCTGGTGAAGAACTCCGAGAAGTGATTTTATTCATAGGCTTGCCTTGCACATTATTCTTTGGTTTTGGAAAATGGAATAAAGCAAAGCAAAATATTTCACTACATTGGCAGTGATTCTTTTTATTGTGAAATGGCAGTAATTGAATGCAATTCCCGACACAATTTTCAATTGGCTCATCAGTAAAAAAAACCTCTTTGTGTTACTAACAACATGGTAAGACCCCTCTCCCCTTACCCTGCAATTTGTGTCAGCACTAGGGTAATATTGTTTTTATAGCTTGCCTTGCACAACATGGTGCAGATATTGTGAAGAACTATTATCTTTGGAGGTAGAACACTAATCACCAAATTAGCTCAACCTCAGGCATGACTCTCAGTTAAAGCTGAAATCTTTTCAATTCTGTTGGCTGATGGGCTATCGAATTTGGCTTCACTAGTGAATAGAAGTTTTCTGAATCAACTGATCCCAGATTACCCGCTTAGGAAAATATTGTCCCAAACGTATGCCAACTTTGAAACAATCAGAAGCTTATGATATTAATCAGAATAGCTACTAATATGGTTTAGCTTGGAATTTTGAATATTTCCAGAGTATAGACATTAATCCAAAGCTGAATGCAAAAGTCCTTGAAGAAGGTTTTACTTGATTTTTGATGCTTGTATACTCTGCCAAATTTCATTTGGTGTGTCTAGTGTCTACATCCATCAAAGTGTATTCTGAATCCTACTGTTTTGTTATATAAGCAAATTCAGGACCTCTAAGAGAATGGAAGAAGTACAGACCTTGCCCTGGAACAATGACGCATCATACAACCTCTCTGAACAAAGATTGTAGACTTTGTATCTTCCCTGCATAAGAATTAGAGATGCAAGATTAGCAAAAACTGTCTGACCTGATGAAAAACAAGGAATAATTTCGAAAATGAGATCTATAATCCAATGGCAAAAAATAAAACATGAGAACCGAGAGGACTGTCAGTATCCTATAGTTGAATTTATAGTCCACACCAGGGTTTATCTCAACTAAAAGCCGGCATTTCATTGAGAAAATCATATGAGGTAGTATAGCAGCTCTAGCTGCTCTACTTAATATTAGAAAGGCAACCAGAATGCTACATTATGGGAAAACTATACTAAAAAGGTCTAAAATCTGTTTCTTTGTATGTAAAATAAATCGATAAGAGGTAAGGAAACATGTAAAGCATACTCGACTATTTTTTGTTATTGTCTATACTCTACAGCCAAATGCATATGCAAACTTAACAAGATCTTATCTAGTTATCTTATCTGGCAGTTAAAAGTCTTGTGCAAGTCATTCTTACTTGGCAGTTGACAGAATCTTAGATCCCAATTGTTAAGAATACATGAAATAGTACCCTTTTTCTCAACAATTGACCCATTTACCAGGTTTAGCCGTTTTGGGTATAGTAACGGAAGTTCATTTCCAAAAATTTAGGCATACCTGGTGGCGAGTATTAAAAAACTTGATCACATCTTCCATATCGTTTCTGTAAAACCCCTACATCAAATACATCAGAATATATCTTCAACCGTTTGGCATAACTAATGGTAGGAAACTGATAGAAATGTTATCATTTGCATAGCATACCTCCACATATCCAAAAAGTCCAGAGCTCATGTCCCCAGCAGGGAACCCCATAGCAATAATATTATCAGTAATGTACGTCAAATCCAGATCAAAGTCTCCTTCCTGGAAAAGTGAAAGATGAAAAATGAATATGTCTTTGTGGTATGACTTGGATCTTGAATATCAATGATGTCAAACAAATTGATAAGAAAAAAAAATGCATATCATGATATAGAAAAGTTCGTCCGTACAGGTGTACCAAAACTATTACCAACTTTCACTATTATCTTTCATACTCTACATTGCTTGTCCACGACGTAGAAGTAACAAGAAGTTATCCCCATTTCCACAAAAGATGACGCTTATGGCGGGGTAAGGGTGTTAGATGTTCACAACCTTATCCTTGTGCTCCAACACGGAGAGGTTGCTTCATTTGTTAAAGAAATAAGAATCTGGATTTAATCAAATTAGTCGAGTGCATTTTCTAATAACTGTAACGAACTGAAAACCATACAAGTGATACTCAGTCCATACAAGTGATACTCAGTCCATTCAGAATGACTCGTTCCAATTCCTGCTACATACACTTGTAATGTGTATGCTTAATGCAGCTAGATATACTGTACATCCTGTCAGCCAGCCTAACTGACAGTGTCAAAAGCTTTTGAAGAAGGCAGTGACAATAAAAATTAAATACTGTTCCTTCACATTTTATCTCCGAGTCTGCATCGCTTGATGTTGTACACTACAGTTGACTGCTCTTCACCATACAAATAGCAATAAAGTCTTTAAAGAAAAAAAACAAGTGCCTGTAAATGAGTTTATGCAATGTTCTTCACAATAGGTGCCGGTAGAGATATGTTAGCTACAAATAACAGAAGAAGCTACCTGGTACCTCCGCTTATTTTGTGAGACCAAGTGGCGTGCTTTGACCTGTACAGCCTTGACAGCACCGCGAGATGAGTCAACTAACCCTTTCGTTAAGGATTCTAGAACACCACCTTGTGCACTAGTGTTTTCTCCTGGAGCACCTCCATCAGATACAGGAGCTGCTCCTGAAAAACGCAACCCAAACCCACTAGTAAAACGTGCAAATGTTGACTTTGCAGCATTCTCTCCCTGAACCTCACCAGTAACCTGTGGTAATTTCAGGGTTTTCGCCCATAAAGACACTGCAGGGGGAGATGATACCGACGCTGAATTATTTTCAGAAGCACTCTTCTCTTCAGACACTGTAGCAGTCAAAGAACGTTGCGCATCTGAAACTTTCTCCGGTTTTGCTGATGATGTATCTGCTGACTCCGATTCCATTTTGCTGCAAGTTAATATCTGTCAGCTCAATTCATTTTCTTCACAGAGAAAATGAGCATTGATATCTCTTTCTCCTAATGAAAAGTTAAGTCTAGGGTAATTACTGCTTGTTCAGTAACAGGTAACCAAAAGGAAGAATGGCAATGAACTTTGAGACTATTTATTGTACTGAATGCGCGCTGTAGTTGAGCTCTACCACTAAAGATGAAGTTTCCTCATAAAGTTTAATTCCCACCATTATAAGTGGCATTACATGGTCATGGAAATTAAACAAGAAACCTATATGGATACTATCGAAGGAGCATTACCACGAAAATTAATTGCAGCATTTAAACAGACAAAAAAAAATCGTCAATCTTTCATTTTACTACTCCATACCTACCAGAATAGTCGTAAAGGGGTGCAGCCCTGCGGTATCATTGGTTCGATTAAGAAATGGCAAAGCCACCATTACAATGTAATGTGATCCATTCATCCATCTAATAAAGATAAAGCTGGAAATAAAGGACGGACAGGTAAAGGAAAATATTCCCTCCGTCACAATCATTTGTTTATCTTTGATTAAAATACTTCTCAAACCTCAGTCGTCACATTAAAGTTAAACAGATTATTGGGACGAAAGTAGTAAACAGCACTATGGATACTAGAAACAACCAATTACGCCGTCCTTTCTAAGTGAATTCATACATTTGTCACGTAAATTGAACAAACGTATGAAAATGACTTGAAAGACGGGTGTACATAGCTACACCCGCTTTCCCTTTTAACTTCCAAGAAAAATGTCAATTGGATTACAGTTAGATTACCCACAACAACAAAATGTGCATAGATCTAAATGAATGCAGAATTGAATAACCACATTTTTGACAATTAGCTAATTAAAAAAATAAAAAAGATATAAGATCACTGACCAGAGATTAAAGGTGATCGTGGAATGTGACGGACGGGAAAACGCGCGATCTTCAGAAAGTAGCTCGCTATTCAAGTTGACGTTGGGTGGATCCTGTCGGTGTCGTTTTTTGTGTTTGATCACGTCGTTTTGGTTACAAACCCCTTTGTCCCGCTCGTTTTTATTTTCCCTTAGCCTGGTCCGTTGCTCAAGGATTTTTGTACTAGTTCATTTTATTTCGGAAGTTTAGCTATTTCATTTGAAGGTGTATTAGTTATTTGTTTGTCGTTTTATTTCGGAAGTTTTTCTATGAATAATGTGATCATACATTCATACCGGCCATTATAGTTCAGTTGTCAATTGTCATCCACTAACAACCATCACAAATGACTGAATGAGCTCTTGCTCTCCCTTTCATCGTAAATACTACGTAAATACAATAAAAACACGTATATTGTTTTATATCACAATAACATTTATTTTTTAAAAATCGTTTCATTTATTTTCGTAGTACATTTTTTACTTAATGTAGTTTTTTTTATACGGTATTTTCCATTTGTATGAAAAACCTCTCAAATCATTGAAAAAACTTCAATTCTAGATGATAACTTGGATATAGCACATGTATTTAATTTATTAATTACAAAATAATGTCGAAGTCTTCGTCAATATATTTTTATTGTTTTTTATTAAAAAGGAATAAATTTTAGTCTGGGTTTTTGTAATTCGGGGTCATTGGTGTAGTGGGTTGGTAACGATGGTGCCAAGAGAGGCACAAGGTGGGTAGGGGAAAGCCGTTATCTACCGGGAAGGGAGGTTCATAGTGCGATCAAGATGGATAGAGAGGAAATGTCGAGGTAGGCGTGATGTGTGCAGATTAAGGAGGGCAAGTGCGCTGTTCTAATCATTAACATCAAAGACATGGCCTAAATAGATGTGTATAGAGACGCACAATAGTGCAAGATAGCTGAATTCGGTCCGGCCTGTTTATCGAACCGACTTTCAACCAGCTCGTGAGCCTACCATCCAACATGGCCCGCCACCTATATCGCGCCCGTACTCCATTTTTCAGAGTTTGAGCCTATTGGCCCGAAAAAATGGTTAGGCCCTCTTAGCACTCCTCACGGGAAGGTCATGAACCAAACATTAGAGAATCGACTTGCTTCCTCACGTGTACTACTCCCGGACAAGGGTAACCAAACCCAGCCCGCGGCAACCGGATCTGGACTGATGTCCACCTCCAGCCTTCAGATGTGGAAATTACTTTCTAACTCTCAATGACATGAACTAACAAGGGTTGATTCCAATGATAAATACTCCACTTTCAAACCGTGAAGTCAGGGGTTTGATTTTTATTTAGTTAAAATATAGTCTTTTTAATAAGCGATTTATAGTCACCACCTTTAAGTTCTCAAATAGGACGGTGTGATCTCTACTGAATTTTGTTTTCTGTTAGAAAAAAAAAAAAAAAAAAAAATCTCAATGACAAGGAACATGTTACATGAGTGCACGTTCCAACAATTCTAGTTTAGTACTCCCTCCACACATAAGTGTTCACCCCATTTCTCCAATATATGTGATGAGTATTTTAATGAAATGGGGTGAACATAAGTGTGTGGAGGAAGTAGTTTGTAGTCGTAAATAATGAATGAACCAACCACGCAACCAACTTAAAAAAAAAAAACAAAAAGAACATGGCCTTGGCTTGGTGTCGCAATCATATACAACTCCAACAAATCAATATCCCAATTCCCCCAAAAATATCTACCCCCCTCCCTCAACCAAAAATCTCCACAACAACCCACAATCCATTGACCACCAACAATGGACCCCACCAGCAGCGGAGGCGGCGGAGACACGGAATCAGAAACACCAGCAGCGATGGCATCGCGGTGGAGTTTCATGGTATCACAGCGGTTTCAACACTTACTAGACAAGTCCACGCCTTTCATTCTCTACCGTTGGATCGCCCTCTTCTTCCTCGCCTTCATCTACGTCTTGCGCGTTTACTTCGTCCAAGGATTTTACGTCGTCTCCTATGGTCTTGGAATTTACCTTCTTAACCTTTTCATCGGATTCCTTTCCCCTCAGGTTGACCCTGAGATTCAGGAACTCACTGATGGCCCCACTTTGCCTACCCGTGGGTCCGATGAGTTTCGCCCATTTGTTCGCCGTCTCCCTGAACTCAAATTCTGGTCTCTTTTCTTTCTTACTCTCCCTTTTTTATTTCTTTGATTACCATTTACTCCCTCCGTCCCGGTCATTTGTTAATTGAACTCGATTCGTATGGAATTTGATGTTACTGTTTGTTAATTGAAGATAATAGGGGGTTTTATATGATGGAAGTGGGGAAGCCATACATTATCTTGGATATGAATGGTTGTGTATATATTTTCTGTTTGACTTGGAATTGATTTGAGAGACCGTCTTTCCCTAAATAAAAAATGACACGGATTGGAGAATGATAAGCTCGCGGAAGTAAAGAGAAACTCCTGTCCTTAGTCGATGTTATGAGTGCACTGCTGAATGCTGACAACCTGTAAAGCAACAACTTTGGCGGGACAATCTTAATGTTTGACATGGTTGGTTTTGAGATGATAGTGGGTTTAGATATGTAATCTTAAAAACTTTTTCTAAGACGATCTTGCCCTTGAAGTGCTACCGTGCTGGGGACAATTGGTAGATTTGAATTTGTGCATACGGGGTACTTACCCCTTCCAGAGTGTGTGTTTCGTTCTAGGTGGTTGTCATTGTTAGTTATACTGATTTGCTAAGCAATGTCAGGGGAAGATCAAAGAGATTGAGGAGCTAGGCAGGGTGAGAGGATAGGAGAGACGCATACCTTCGTGTCGTTAGTTACTTGGAGCTTATAAAGATATGATTTCAGAATCACGTGTCTTATTCCTATCTGTCAATTCTAAGCTCATTAGTTCCTTATAGTGGCGAATCTTTGATAAATATGAAGTTGATTACTAGATAACATGTGGTTCAGCGGCACATTTTTAGCTTTGTACGTCTTGCTGTCAGGTGTTTTACTATCGGTGTAGGGGGGTCTTATTTCTGCTGAAGTTAGTCGAATATTTCCCTGCAAAGATTTAAGAAGACTTATTCACGCTTAATTGATTAAATATCTTTTCTTTTCCCTATGAAGGTACTCCATTACGAAAGCTTTTTGCATAGCTTTTGTCATGACATTCTTCAGTGTGTTTGATGTTCCTGTTTTCTGGCCAATACTCCTTTTCTACTGGTTTGTGCTGTTCATGCTCACCATGAGAAGGCAAATACACCATATGATCAAGTACAAATATGTCCCATTCTCTTTTGGGAAAAAGGTATGCTAACGTCTTTTTGGTAAAAATTGGGAATGACAGTCTTTCTGTAGGAGTGAAGATTTAAGAATTTGTTATGAGGCCCAACTTAAAAAACTCTCCCCAAAATCTTAAAGCTCACCCCAATATATCATAAGACTGTCTTTGCTTTAATTGTTGCCTCTTTTCCTTTATTTTACACGTGAGATGTTATCATTGATATTGATTTCGCATCTTCTAGCGTTATGATCGAAAGAGGCAAGCTGCAGAGGAGAATGCTGCGCTCGTTAGGGATTGATTCAGGTTGGTATGATCGTCAAACTATACTTCTTATTGAATTACATATTTCTAAGCCTTCTGGAATAATTGGACAGAGGAACAAAATGTTCAGAATAAGCCTGAAAATATTCATAACTGTCAAATTATTTCATAGAGATAGGACAACAGGGTCATAATCTCTAGTTCGTTTGTCTCCGGCTCTCCGCCATGTTACCCTGACACTTCATGTTTGCGTACCTGTCCAACATTGTACACCAGGAAATGGGCGTGAAACTTGGACACTTCATTTGGCGAAGAACGTGAAAATTCTTCATAAAAATAGCCAGTTTTGGCACTTGGACATGCACTAGTGTCATATTTTATAATTCGTATTTCTTAACAAGTTTGATTTCATGATGCTATATCTTGGCATATTGAATGGAACAATACTTTATGGTTTGTCATATAGAAGATTGTTTTAGTCTTGGGATCACAATGGCATTTGGTAGGCCGCAGAAGTTACGAATCTCAAATGATAGAGGATTTGCTGATTTATTTATATTTTCTTTCACGAGTTCTGTCTTTTAAGTCTTCTGAGGATGTATGTTCATGTTGTTCGATTAACCACAGGATATAATTAGCAGTGGTAGCCCCAGTTTTCCGGTGTTTCTGTTCTTGCGCGTGAAGAGGATATAGCGTCATATCAGTTATAGGAAGCTCCGTAAGGGCCCCACAGAAGTGATCTTACGAGATCAAAGAGGCTGCTGTTCTTTTCCTTTTTTACATATTACAGTTTTGTATGAAAGGAACACCATGATGAACACATTGTAGGATCATTCAGCTATACAGACTACAGAGTGCTGTACTTGGATGGTTTTTTAAAGCATTAAATTTATTCACTTTTTCTCACCAATCCTTGATGAGTTTGCCTTTTCTGTATGTATGGATTTATTTTCCCAATCAATAATAATTTCACAGTATTACACAGGTATACATTGTTTTTAATTTGAATGCATAACATACAGTGTTCTTCCATGTCTCAAGCTTTTCCAAGGAGGGTTTCCTTCAATTATTTAATTTTTCGTTTCCAGTAATCATAAAATCAATCGGCAGGACTACATGAATAAAATGCTCATCTTATATGTAAAAAATGTTTGCTTGTACATCCATTTCACCGAGTTTTGCCATGGCTGCATCCTAGAGAATTGAACTCTAAACTTCAAACATGACCCTCAGTAGCTGGTCTAAATGCGCAATTGCAAAAACCCTGAATTTCCAAGCGCTGATTATTGTGTAGCTTAAAGCAGACAGCAAAGCGAGACAGATCATCTCTGCCAGTGTAGAGATGATAGCTCGAAGTGGAAAAGTGAAAGGTAAGACTCCCTGAAAATTGTAAACCCATTCTTTTTGAATCAATGAAGAAAAAGCCTTGAAAATTTGTGTGGTCTCAACTAAACCAGACAGTACAGGTGAATTTGATGAATGACACTCCATAAAGCCGAAAAAGAAGAAGATTTTATTCTGATTTTGTGGGGTGTTTAATTAGGGGGTCTGTAATAGCTGTAAACTGAATAATAAGTTTGTGCAGAAGTAAGCAAGATCAAGAAAACAGCCGCCAAGAACGAGATGATAGCCCATGGATTGTAAAAGTACTTGTGCTTCAAGCTCGCCTTCCAAGCATTCCACCTGTGTTGATAATACTTATTTATCTCCTCTGAAACCTTGGACAAATAACTGTCATTGATATCGAACACGACTTCTTGACAAAGATGGTTAAACATGTCTGCAACTTCAGTATCGTTTCCAAGCCAGTGCTCTAGAATCCCACAGTAGTGAAGGTAACTCACATCCTGCTCTGAGTTTATCAGATTATCCATGAACACCACATAAGCTGTAATCTCATTCGTGCAATCGAGGTGGCATTGCTCGTAGGCCACAAGATTGAGGAACAAGGATTTCGTGCCATCGTGTACTAGAAGCCGAGGAATATGAAGTTCTCCGTTTTTGAACTTGATGTCCCAGAACCGGTCAGTTTTTCTCTTTCGGAACTTGATCCCCGCTTCCTTAAGGTCCATGACACAATGGACGAGCTGGGTTCGCCTTTGGTCGACCACGAGGTTCCCACGGGACCATTTCTTGAACCAGTTCCGTGGGACTGGCTGGGGACCTTTGCGTAGGAGGCTCTGCCTAAAAAGATCTAGACAGTGGGCCCCACTCTGGTCTGCCAGGGGGTCAAACGCTGCTGAGCCATTAACAGGGATCGACGACTCTAGCTTGATCTTCTGCCTGGCGGTCAAGGGCTCGTCTATAGGCGTCAACGGGTCAAAAAAGATGAGCGCGAGCTCAGCAACGAGGCCAGCCTTGTTTGGGTCACTCAACTGTAATGCTAGGATCTTATCAAGTACAAAGAGCGGGATTTGATTCTCGATCATCATCAAATCCCGTCTTACAGAATACATCATCCCCCTCATGGCGAAAATAGGATCATTCCTCTCATACCCAAGATTCTCAAATCCCTCAACATATCCCTTCAAAAGCTCGATAATAAAACAAGCATCAAGCACCAACATTTCGACAAACTCATTAGTCGTAAGGTTTAACGGCCCCTCATAACACACACGAGTCATCTCTTCCAACTCCGTCATAGCATTTATATACAGCTTAATATCCTGCTTCTTACGCTTAAGCATATGGTACAATGCCCGCCATTTATGTCGCTCCATAGCGAGAAGACGCCGCTTTCCACGATGGTAAGGTCCTATGGAAACCACTTGTGGAACGTAAGCTTTATCATCTCCATGGTCTCGTAGAAAATGTGGGACCCTGTAAATGCATATTTTTGCCCAGGACCCTGCAACCTCGTCTCGGCTTGCTTCCTCCAGTTTATCCTTGATAGAGACTATCCATTCGGGTTCTTTCGGGATAGGTGATTGTCCCTCGTCTCGCTTTCTCTCCTCTCCGTCTACGACAACCTGGATCGACCGCGGTGAGCGTTCGGGTGGCGGTTGTTGGACATCAACTTGGTTAGATGATCCGTTTATTTGTTTAGGAGTATTAGGAGAATTCTGAAGAGTTTCTCTAAGTTTAAGAGTTATCAGGTACCAACTCAGTAATTCTTTGTTGTAAACAGCCACCATTGTTGATGAAAATTTAAATAATTTTCTGGAAATTTGTATGATTTTTAAGATTTAAGAGAAAAGAGGAGGATAGGAAGAAAGGGGATTGACTAAGATTTTTTTATTAATCTGATATAATTAGAACCATTATTGGTAGATAAGATTAATACAATTGGTAGGGTTTGATAATGATACAAGTAACGCCTTTTTTTTTTCTTGTCAAACTTTATTGTCATACCACCAAACTTGATGGCTGGAGTATGATACGGAGTATGTGTTCTTTTGGATAACGGAAGTTTAAAGTTGTTTTTTTGGAACTAATAAAGCGTACTTAATCGCATTACAACAGAGGGGGAGGATTCGAATATGAAATCTATTATCCACAATAATTCCGAGGCTATCTTTTCCAACAACGATTTTGACTAATGCCATTTGTGTTAATTTAAGACTTGAATTTCATTTGTGTAAGACTTGATTTCAGATTATTCTTTCATGGAAAATAGCAAATGACTTGAATTTTGTCACCCATTGATTCTAATTGGGTAAGAAGGTTTGATATGCACGGAGTAACAATAACTTACGAGTATAATATAATAAATACGGAATGTATACTGTATGAAGTAGTCTACATAGTATTACTGAACAATTTATTTGTGACTTTGCAATTAATCTCAATGGTTTATCAACTTTATAATTTATACTCCTTTCGTGTCCCATAATAATTATCTACTATCTTTTCTCTTAGACCGACGGATATCAAATATGAATAACTGTTGACGAGAAACGGAGGGGTATACTAATTAGATTGTTGATTATACTAGTATAGATCTCGCGCAAATGCTCGGTTTTGTAGATAGGCATATTAGAGAAACTGATAATTATATTAATAGTATTAACTTTAGTTGAAATTTAATTATAAAATTCACTATTAGTAATGTTTTGTTTTAAGAGGTAGAATAGAGAAGAATTTACGCTTTTAATCCGCATAAGGTTTGGCGGTTTTACTGAAACTACTTTGTTAACTTTGTTTTAAGAAATATTGTTATTATTATATCATTATATCCACTAAGGCGTAATATAAACGTAATGTTCTTAATAAAATAATCAGATAATATATGTGTAATAATATATACACTTTTGTATATGTAAATTAAAAAATTAACCGAAATTTAAATATTCACATAGTATGGAGCAGAGATGGATATTAAGTTAAAGTGTAAGTAAAAAATATATATTTACGTAAGTTTTCTTTTTAGAAGTAAAAACAATCTATGAATACTCTCAACTTCTAATATGTTTGTATCAAAAGACAGAATAATAGAATTCATTAAAAAGTGTTTACATGCTAAAAAAGTGTTTGTGGCCATCTTGTTTAGTTTTAAAAATATTAATAGTAAAATATTTCCTTCACATTATACCTATAATTAATTAGTTCAATTTCATTTATATAACAATATTATAATATTTTATTAATATATCTAAACAAATTGTAAAAAAATATTATCCTCTTTATAAAAGTCATAGAATTATATACTCCGTATATTTATTATATTATATAAAATTAAACAGTATGGTACTCTGACCCAATTGTAGATATGACTTAATGAAACAGTTTGGGACAATTGTAGATATGACATAATAAAGCCCAATAATAGAATAATTTTCATTTAAGCGGGAAAATATTTGCGATTATATTATTCTTTTAATATAAGGGATGTCACAAAAAATTTCATGTTTTAAAGTAGGATTAAAAAAGTTAATTATGGCAAATATTATTTCAACAATTGATGAGATTCCATTTTGTATTTTCCTTTGGTGTTTGGGTCGACATATTCATCCTATACTAAGATGATATACATGTTAAATTTAGCTTACCTTTGGTCCACCTATTCTATTGAATCTATTGGACTAAGATAATATAAGAGTAAGCCCATTTACAGCAACATTAAATTAGGCGGAAAAAAAATTCATATTTCTTATCCTTTTAGTTTTAAGGGGGATTACAAAAAATGGATAATTATCATACTTGTCCATATGGACCAAGTCCACTTATTCAATGCTTGTAGCTCACAATTTTGTCAAAAATACAAAAAGTGATACATGTTTCGAGCATTTGTACAAAATATATTGTCTATGTGGTCGGTAGGAAGGCGCGGTTGATTAAGACCACAATATCTCAATAATTAATCAACATAATTCGTCACGTTCTAAATTTGGTTCAACTATCCAACATCTACGAAGTTTCTTCAAACAGTTTCTAAATAATAATACATCATACATTATTCATACATGTGTGTTGTACTAGTCACTACTCCGTATATAGCAAAGCATAGATCAAACCGCCATAAAGTAAATCCAAAAAGTTTTGCTGAAGACGGGTCAGATCTTGCAACAGGTAATTTGTGAGAGGAAATGGGTAGAGGGGACAAGGTGGGCACCTCCCATGTGCTCCCCCACTCACATCTCATGGGTATTTTGTAAGAGGAAATGATATTCGTCTTCATTTGTGACGGATATGGTGTGTCTTCACTGAGATTTTGTGAAGTAAATCAGGCTATTGTAGGAGTTCGTTACCAATAGACTACTATGTAACGGAGGAACTAAGATTTTAACTTAGTATGAGCAAAAGATCTCATGGGGGACAAATGAGTATTATAAAGTAAAACTCTGGAAAAGCTCAAAGTTTCAACTAATACTTCGAAATTTCTATAGTAACGCCCCAGCTAGACCCATGTCAGTAGGGATGGCAATGGGTGGGATATGGATGGGGTGAAGCCGTATCCATATCCATATCCATTTAATTTATAGTCATCCATATCCCACCCATATCCATTTAACATTTTTTCATCCATCCATATCCATATCCACCGGGTGAAGCGGGTGGAGCGGGCACCCGTTGGATATTTTCATGTTTACAAATTTAAAGACAATATATCATAAAAAATCGAGACATAATATTAAAAGCGTATGTTACTAAACAAATCATTTTACAAATTGGCATACGGGTACAAATACTCCATAAAACCACAAATTTTTAAACACCTAAATTCCTGGTTCATGATATTTAAGAATTAGTGCGTAAATGGACTTATGGACTACGAGTCTAGTGGATTAAAGATTCGTTGGCAATAAAAAGCCCAATGTTGCTTACAATGTTTTTTCAATATTTACAAAAGTATTTAGATATAACTTTTTAAATCAAAATAATTATTAACTTTTTTTTAAAAAATAAAATTATTAATTGAATATATTAATTTCGGATATCCACCGGGTGGTTAAGCGGGTGACGAATGATGATCCATATCCCACCCTAAATTCACCCAAATCCATATCCCACCCTAAATTCAGAAAACAATTGTCACCCATATCCCACCCGTTTAATTTCGGGTGGATGGATATCCACAGGGTAAGGGTGGGACTGCCATCCCTACCCATGTGTCAGTACTTTGTAGTAGTATCATAGTGTCTAGGCGACAAGGCTCTACAAATCGTAAGTACTTAATAAATAATAATAGTATCGCATAATGTGACCTTCGTTAATTAGTTAGCAACACTGAAAGACAAAATGAGTAGGTTTCAATTTAGCATAGTGGTTGAGAATTGAGATGAATAATAAGACGGATGTGTGGAGTATAATAGGTTAAACATGTTTTTGGACGTCTAACAATAGAAAGTGCGTTACATAATTTTCACTTCAAAATCGAATGAAGCCCAATTAGTTTTGTTAACTATTTTACTTAGATTACGGAGTGTATTAACTTATAAAACCATAAGGCATTGTAGTAAGCGATTACTTAAGGCACTCAGCTAGTCAGCTCGATGTGCTGCTTCAAATGTACCATAACAAAGTTCCAGAATGTTAAATTACCGTATAACAGATATATCAACATGGGGATGTAGCTCAGATGGTAGAGCGCTCGCTTAGCATGCGAGAGGTACGGGGATCGATACCCCGCATCTCCATTTTTTCATAGCTTTTATTGATTGCACAAAGCTGACATGACAAACTAGACAAAGTTGTTTTTCTGAGGTTACCATGTTATACCATATATATGCAGGAAGGGAAATGGCGACAACCATACCTAAGCCGGCACGTGTAGCCATGTAGGTTATAATGCTGGAAGAGAGGAAGGTTTGGGTTTACAAGCGTACAACTGCAATGCAAGCAGAGTCCGGAGACGAGGTAGATCTATGTTTTTATTAGCTTTGGTATGCTTTGCATTTTGGCTTTGTTATTTTGTATTGTCTTGTTACTGCATAAAATGGACTATACTATACTACTACTTGTCTAAAGAGAAAAAGATGACAAGACAATACCAACGCGATGAACAAATAAACTTTGAATGAAGAAGTAATCGGCCATTACTATTAAAAACTGAAAGCTGAACTTCTAAATCTTAAACATCATCTGGTATTTTTCCTCGTCAGATGATTTTAACTTTAAAGCTATTTACAAATAGAGGCAGCCATTGTAGGGCTCCTATTAATGTTAAAAGAAACTAAAACAAACAACAAAGAGCAGGGAAGTAAGGAACAATACTTAAATATTGAATCAAGAATGTCGGACCGAGGTATAGAGCAAGTAATCGCCCTCCTAAATCCACAACATTCTTAACAATCCTTCCTGTCACCACCATAATCTTACATGCTGCTAACTTTGCCATCCTCGCTCTCATATGCCCAATACGGCTTGATGGGATTCGCGGACCTCTTAACTGGGTAAGAAGGCTGCATTGCGATCCCACACTTGCCTGTGAAATTGTGAGAGTTGCGCTTGATCCTAAAATATCCTTCCTCTCCCCATTTGTTTCCCCACGAGTTCCTGACAGTCCAGTAATCGACTCCATTCTCAGTTCCATACCCGACTACCACCACCGCATGGTCTACGTTGGTTCCACATTGGCCTGTAAACACACCCTGCACATTTAGGACCAATAACGACTCAATCAAATTAATCAAACTCTCTTCAGAATAAATTTTTGAAAGGTTTTTGAGAAACAAGATAAAAAGC
>JAGPOY010000098.1:0-31705 GCA_018983105.1 Silene uniflora | reverse complement strand
AAGTAAAAGTCAACTAAATTTCAAACTTCTCCGTCGCAAAGCCTATATAAATATATACATTGCACGTAGATTAAATTTCCCCTCTTTATCTAAATTATAGTTTTCAAATTTCTTATTGATCAAATTTGACATCTCTGATCTACTTTATACGTGCATTGCATGAATCCAACAGAAGACATAGTTATAATTGATCTAACAATATCAAATGATTGAGACATGGGACTATCAAAACATCAATTGTTTTTTTTTAACAGTATCAAATGATTGAGACGGGGGACTATCAAAACATCAATTGAAGTTTTTTTTTAACAATATCAAATGATTGAGACGGGGGACTATCAAAACACCAATTGAATTTTTTTTAACATTAATAAATGATTGAGATGAGGGAGTATCAAAACATCAAATAAGTTGAATGTTCGCCCAAAAAATTCATACCAGTTAGAGGTGATGCAATTTTTAAAATCCGTGCAACGCACGGGCATGAAATCTAGTAATTATTACTGCAGAGAATAACTTGACGCATACTTACAATTAGCTTTGTGACAAAAAAACAAATTTATTAAAAAAAATTACAACTTAACTTAATTAGATTTCCATTTCATTTTTTTTTTGTTTTATATGTAAATACAATGAAGTGAAATATTAAATACTATTGAAGTGCAAATTTAAAAACTATAAATAATACACTAAAAAACATAAAAGCATTATATTTTATTTCTTTTAATACGAAATATTATTAATATTTCTTCTAATACGAAATATTATTAATATGATCACTTAACAAATTGAAAATAGGTTGAAACTAATACTTTAAATGCAAACATCTCTAACAATCATTTCTAAAAAATACCGTGCTGTAGCACGGGACTCATACTAGTTTGTAATTAATTACTGTTTAACTTTTCTAATTTTAGGTTTGAAATTTAGTCCCATAAAACCCTATTATTTTGGACTTAATTTCAGCTTTATTCAGTTCAGTTCAACTTTATTCAGTTTAGTTCAGCTTCATTTAATTAATTTCAGTTCAGCTCTTCCCTTCTAAATTAACTATTAGTTCAGTTCAGTTTAGCTCCAATAAGTTCAGTTCAGCTCCATTAAATTCAGTTAAGACAATTTCAGTCCAAAAGAACATGACTTAAATCTATAACGTCACGTACATTGTACCGTAAAAATACCACAAATTTTCATTTCAGACGACTTATTTCGTCTAAAGGATACCCCATTTAACCATAAAAACGGTCATATAAGATCCGCTGACGCCTTCAACCGTCTCAAGGTAAACCTTCTCTAGAAATAAATTACGATTCAAAGTGACTCGTTTGTTAGTGTGATGGGCTAAGGTCGCAGTCAACTGCTAAAAACAAAGCGGCAAGGCTAAGAAAGAAATCAGAAAGAATTTAATTTACGAGAAATTAACTTCTCTTCTCCAGTTCATCGCCGATTAATAATAAATCCACTAATCAATTTCGCCGTTATACATCATACAGATCTCCGGCATTAACTTGATTTGATCACCGGTCAGTTTTTGTTCTATCCTTCCATTAATTAGATCGTCATATTTTCTTCTTTAATTAGGTTTATGTTATTGTTTGTGAAATGATGAAATTATTGTTGTTGAAATTGCAAAAATGCAGGAGATTTACGGACGATATTTTGATCGAATATTTGAGGTATGATTTTGAATTGTGAAATGATCTTGATGATTAGCTAAGTTTGAATTATAGCTTTTTCGGTTGAAATTTGAGCTGATTCGATAGTAATCCGATTTTATAATGAAATTCGCAGATTAGATTGTGCGATTTGTGAGATTTGAAGATTGATTGACGTTTTCATCAGTTGATACCGCGAAAATGATGTCTTTCGAGATGAATGATCGAAAAAGTGAGCAACACTGATCTTATTTCTCATGTTTAATAGCTTCATTGATTGATGAATAACCTTGGAAAGTAGTTGAATCTCTTATTAGATTTCCAAGATGTGTAGTAAAAGCTTCATTGAACCGTTTTTGATGCATTTTTTATGCCTTGCTAGTTTAAATTTTGATGGTGAATAAGTGTTTTAGTGTTCATTCGATGATGGATGGCTGGCTGTCATGTCGAATTGTTTGGCTGATGCTCAAAGGAAGTATTCACATACATTCTAATGCAATTATGATGTCTTGCTATATGTATGTGATTGTGAGTAGAAATGGTCTGGAAGTATGCAGAGATGGGATTTATGTGTGATAGTTACGGAAGCCCTAATTAGTGGATGATGGCCCTTGTTTATGTACTATGTCATTCGGAGTATCAGAGGGAATGAATATTAGCTCGCGTGGTTCTAGTGCAAAGTAGTTGTGTTTATAGTGTTGGAAAATAATGTGGATTTATTTTCTGTTTAGGATCATGAAAATGTATAACTTGGCTGTAGTTTTATTGTTGTGTATTCCCTCCTTTAAAGTAATTTTCATACCCTTGAAAGGAGGGAGCACAAGTTTGTGGACTAAAACCAGGTGCGACCATTAGCATAAGTGAATATCTATCTACTGACTATGATTTTTGTATATGTTAAATTTTATTTAGAAGTTTCTGATGCTTTTGAGTGTTTAACTCGTTACTTAGGTTATCTTAGAAGTATTGCCTTTCATCTTTTTGCATCCCTATATGATTACTGGTAGAACGAATAAGTTTGTTGCAAGAAGAATGGTTTAGAATGTAATAGCCTTATTGGTATTATGTCCTTATGTCTGGTCTGTGATTGTCGTGCTGTATTTGTACCACATGTGGTGACGTGGTGTGATAATTAGCCCCATTGTCCTTCTGATTTCATGTAAACGCGTCTTTCTGTTGTTGTCTCGTCTTAGAAATGTATATCGCACTTGTTGGATTATTCATGCACATTGATCCCTGGCTCTTGATATATGTTTCAGATCATTTGTAGTCTTATAAATTCTTAATGCGTCATTATACAGTTTTAGTTTTTCCTGCCAAAAATCTAAGACAACCAAGTTTCCATCTTTAGGTGTTATAAATCTAAGATCACTTCCTTTTAAATGTGTGTGTTGACGTTCGTGATCTAGACTAGCTGAGCATGGCACGTTCAATTTTGTGAAGCTTTATCGAGGATGAAGTGCTGATGCTTAAAGCTGTGGTCAACAGTTGGTTTTTGGGAAATTGAACTCCTGATTATGTTGCCTGCATTTTGGGGTTCTCTAGTACAAATATAATAGTCACTCTTCTGTCATGTAAGGTCAACGATATTTGAACTTCTGTGACTTGTGTTTGTATGAGTGGTAATATGCAGGCTTTGCTGCATGATGTAAGTATATGATATTAGTTGTGTCTAAAAGTCACAATACTGCTGTTTGTGACTCTGAGTTTATGCCTTGAATACTGAAACATTTTACTATTCATAGTCATAAAGTGATTTTACGAACATATTATCAATATTTCTAACTGTTGTTTTTATTGCTGTTATATGGAATGGAGCAGAGATCGGTCTGGGTTTGACCGGATTTGGAGTCTTCTTCACATTCCTTGGTGTCGTTTTCTTGTTTGACAAAGGTTTACTTGCGATGGGAAATGTAGGTATCTTTCCTCTATTGTAATTCTTGTCTCCCCTCTCTTATTACGCCGTTTGCATTCTGTCTCACAAATCTTTTGTCTTTGTGCATTATTTTTATAGATCCTATTTTTGTCTGGGCTGGCATTGACAATTGGGTTGAAGTCCACTATTCAGTTTTTCATGAAACCACAAAATTATAAGGTAGCACTATATCTCTTCTTTTTGTCCCTTTCATCTACTGGTTCTTCTCCTTTGTGAATTGTCAGGAGTTCAAATGTTCCTCTTCTTGGTTATCTTGGGCAGGGGACAATATCCTTTGGTGTTGGATTCTTCTTTGTTCTGATAGGGTGGCCGATATTAGGAATGATATTGGAATCATATGGCTTCCTCGTACTCTTCAGGTATACCTCTTTTCCCTTCAACGATTTGCTTATAATCACTTTGCTTGTCACTGACTAGTGGTGTTCTGTACAGTGGCTTTTGGCCTACATTGGCGGTTTTTGTGCAAAGGATTCCTGTTCTTGGTTGGATATTACAGCACCCATTCTTCAGATCTGTAAGACGCTTGTCTTCATTTCTCTTACGATCACCATGATATTTTTCGTTTCAAGTTCACCCTTTATGTGCTATTCAGAGTTTGCACTTGATAAATACTACTATACTAGTAATGTACCTATGCCTGTAGAGCATTAATTGTGGGTTGGTGAATTTTAATTAATGTTTAGGGAGCGTTAGGTGGTTAGTTCATCAAAAAGCATACAACTGACCCCAACAACCACCCATTTTTTACTCAAGCACCAACCACCCATTTTTTACTCAAGCACCAACCACCACTACCACCAGTAACCAAGACCACTTCCCCTCTCACCCTCAACAGCCGCCATACGCCAGCGACACTCCTACCGACGCTCCCCCTATCCCACTACCTTACACCCCCACCCCCTTAAACACCACTCAAAAGCCTTGAAAAACCATCCCAACCACTGCTATTCTCTCCGCCGCCCCTAAAAACACCATATCTGGTGTTCTTACTTTTTAGGGCGGGGGAAGTGAACTTTGGTGACGGGGGAGAGTTCTTCGGGACTTTAGGGATGTTTTTATGGTGGGGGTTTCGTTTGAGGGCGAGGGGTTGTGGGGCAGGAGAGGCGCCAGCGTAGACTGGAGGTGTCGCCGGTCGCAGGATTGTGGTAGTGAGTAATTTAAGGTGGTTACGGGGCTGTTGTTAGTGGTAGCGGCCGCGGTGGTGGTGGATGTTGAAGGTGATAACAAGTTAGAGGAGTTTGAGGGTAAAAGAAATGGGAAAAGGGAATGACTGTAGACATTTTACCTTGTTGTGTTCATTGACATTACCCCATCACAAATTTTTGAATGAGAAATCCTCATTTATTTAATTATCCTGAGATTGATCCATATTATGGGAAGTTATTTCTTGGTTCAGTTATTAGTAGGTTAATGGGTTATTGGATGCGGAGCCTAGTTATTTGGGTTGCTCTCACATTGTACTTATATGAGGCCCTTCCTCATGAGACTGGTTGTTACCCCCAAAGCCTTTGTATTTCCAGGAATACTTATTTTTCAGGTGCCCTGTCTTGTAATTAATGAGGCTCATCTTAGACTGATTCAACAATGAAGCGTTTCAAGTCTGTAGAACTGATTCAATACGAAAACAGATGTCTTGTATGCTTATTGAGCTGTGGACATAAATTTGATTTGTCATTTGTTTTGAATTAGCCAGTTAGCTATGACTTCTATCTGAAAATTTTTCGTTTCTTTGACATGCAGTTGATTGATCGATATCGTGGGAAGCGGGTTCCTGTTTGAGTAAATCATAGGTAGGGCCAACTTTAAGTGCACTTATACGCGTTTGGCACGAGTAATCTCTTGAAAACCACTATATGATGGCACTAGAGACTCCCTAGTTCATGACGATTTTACTTCCTGCTCCCGAATTTTTGCCATTCTTAAGCTGCCAGTCGCTATCTCCTCTTGTGATTGATGAAAGGCTTGTAGAAAACTGCTGTTGTTCTACTGGGTGTTAGAGCATGTCAAAAGTAGTACATAGATTATCGACAAATGTTATAAAATTGAAAATTTGAGTTAATTAGATGCTTTACAAGCTTAGTCAATTGTTTCATGACTTGATCCAGTGTTGAATTACATTGTAGGATGAGCACATTTGCATTCAGATTAATGTTAAATGGCACTTATCTGTTGTTGGATTCCGGGCCTTCTTAAGCGGGGTGCGGTATGTGAAATGCTAAGATTAGGATCGCTGGACATAATTCCCCCAAACTCTTGTCAGCAGAAGAGATAGGGTTCCGGTTTTCATCCACTGTTCTTTTTACCAGTCGAGTTGCAAGTTTGTCTGCGTTAGTTCAAATGGGTCATAAAGCATGTAATTTTGGAATGGGTTTTCACTTCTTAGATATGGCTTGAAAAGTTGAAAGAACTCGTGTGAAGTAAAAATGTCGGTTGTCTGACCTGGACAACTCCTTGCATAATTCTGTAGCCAGAATAATTAGAAGGCAAATGCATCTGACCGAGATTAGCAGTTTGTTTATCAGGACAATTTACAAGTTACAAGCATTAGTTATGAGAAGGCAAATGCATCTGATCTTACAGTAGGTCTTGCTTGTGACGGGCCGGATCTTGCGACGGGTATTTTGTGAGAGGAAATGGGTAGAGGGGACAAGGTGGGCACCCCCCATGTGCTTCTCCGCTCACCCTTGATGGGTATTTGTGAAATGACGTGTGCAATATCTCAAGCACAAAATTTGGTTGCTCAACTAACAACCCGATCAATTTTGGCCACAAATCGGAAATGTTATCAACAGTGTTATGAAACAGCAGCATCAATAATTCAATACTCCTACAGTCCTACTGACTCACTCACTACTCAGATTTCCATCTCAAGCTACATTTTCCTTATTGATGATTGACACATTAATCACGTGTATAATATCAGAGACTTACAACCACACATTTGAACTCTCCGTCTCCGATGTCAAAAAAAAAAAACAAAAAAACTCTATGTCTCCTAGTGTTGTTGGATCTAATTGTGTTACATTATAGTCCCTTCTTTACAAGTCATTTCCATACAAGTTAAACATAAACATTTGTCTGAATCGTTCCGATAACTTGAATAAACATATGAAAATGATTGAAAGGAGCGAGCGTCTAATAATGGCAATAAACATGACTAGAACGACCCAACATGAGTGATGAATCCAATCCTATATTAGAACAGAATAAGCAGTTAAGCACCTAATATGACCATAAACACAAATTACCAAATCCAATCGGCGAATGACTCAAAGTTGCCGAACTTGTTCGCAATGGCCAATTCATAAAAGTCGCCATAAAAATGACCAATTTGTAAACTAACTAATTGAAATTACGAATACTATATTTCACAGTTTATCTACCCAACCTTTCAATCTAGAGACAGACAAACAAAATAACTCTATATAACCCGTAAAAAGTAATAATCCAATTACAATCGGTTTAACATAAAAATAACGGAAATTTCCCATGGTACCCCTTAATTTTGTCAGATTTCCCATGGTACCCCTGCTTTTAAGAATATGCCCATGGTACCCTTGAGGTTTCATTTTTGTGCCCATGATGCTCTTTAATGTAACGGCCGTTAACTTGACGTTAAATTTTGATGACGTGGCATTAATTAATAAATTAAAATAAATAATAAATATAAATAATTCCCATGGTACCCTTAAGATTTGCAATTTTTCACTCCTACCCCTATTTTTCTCCAAAATAACTTTAACTGCTCGTATCTTCTAATCACGAGTTTATAAAGCCGCGATTTTTGTCTCTAAATTGTAGATCTCGAAAAGACAATTATTTTGGGAAAAAAAACTTCATTTTATGAATGACTGATCGAAAGTTATAGTCGGTCAAAGTTTCTTTAACGAATAAACTTTGATTAGTCGTAACGCATGTCTAAGATATAAAAAAAACGCGATTTTTTTTTTCAAACTGAAGATATCGTATAGATGATCAACTTTGGAAAAAAAAATTGCAACTCTTTGATACCGTAATTAAGAGATACAACCGGTCAAACGGTTTTTTTACAAAGGCAAGAGAATTTGGGAAAAAAGTGCAAACCTCAGGGGTACCATGGGAATTGTTGAAATTTTTATTTTTATTTCTTATTTATTATTAATTTTTAGGGATAATTCACGTGGTACCCCTGAGGTTTGGCTTAATTCACGTGGTACCCCTGCTTTTAGGAATGTGCACATGGTACCCCTGAACTTTCAGTTTAGTGCATCATCTAACCTTTGCCATTAACACCGTCAAATATTGTAACGACAGCAGTTTAGGGGGAAAGTTAGTTAGAGCCTAACAACCTTTTTAATTTCTAACTAACTAAAATCTCCAATTAACTTCCAACTAACTAATATGACATTCACCAAATACCCCTGAGATTTGACAATTGTGCACCAAATACCCCTGAGGTTTGAGAATTTTGCACGAAATACCCCTGCATTCAAAAGTACCTGGAAGTTAGTTTGAGATTTTAGTTAGTTAGAATTTCAAAAGGTTGTTGGGCTCTAACTAACTTTCCCCTCAAACCGTTGTCGTTACAATATTTGACGGCGTTAATGGCAAAGGGTAGATGATGCACTAAACTGAAAGTTCAGGGGTACCATGTGCACATTCCTAAAAGCAGGGGTACCACGTGAATTAAGCCAAACTTCAGGGGTACCACGTGAATTATCCCTAATTTTTAATTTACTAATTATTGCCACGTCATCAAAATTTAACGTCAAGTTAACGGTCGTTACATTAAAGGACATTATGGGCACAAAAATGAAACCTCAAGAGTACCATGGGCATATTCTTAAAAGCAGGGGTACCATGGGAAATCTGACAAAATTAAGGGGTACCGTGGTAAATTTCCCTAAAAATAAGCCTACAAAATACACAAATTATTCTATAGGACTGCCTTATAGCATAAAAACAGCCCATAATCCAAAAGCCCAAATAATTAACTTATAACTCCATTTTTGGTCAAATAACCAAAAATCCCAAAAAAATTACTCCGTAGTTAACATACTTGTAAAAAACCTTTTTTATTTAGATAACTTAATATTAATAACTTGTATATTTAAATCGTTAATTTTTATCATAAAATGTCGTGCTGTTAAAATAAAATTAAAATATAAATTAATTTAAGTTTACCTTTGGACTTCTCTCTTTTTAGGCAAGTTCTATGTCATAAGACGAACTTATAGAAGAGTTGCTAATAGGCATCCGAGGCAAAATAACCCGACCCGAATATTAGAATGTTGGCCGTACACTTGTATTGTGAAACTATATTACGAGTATCCTTTATAAATAGACACTTGTAGTAAGAGACACACCCAGACAGACATTTGATCATTTCATTGCCATTTTCCACTCACTGCTTCGCATTATCGCAATCTTCTCGGTACTTCTCTCTCTAATTATTCTTTTTCATTTTCTTTTAATGCTTACTGTTTATCATTCATTCATAATAATAATCATAGTTATTCAATTTCGTTGATTAGATTCTTGATTAGTTTAGGGCTGTTTTTCCTTGTAATTCTTCGGGACATACTCCCTGTCTAGATACATGCGACCTAGGGTTTAGCAAAGCCATGGAAATTTTTGATACTTTTAGTTAAAATTCTCCGTTTTGTGCAAGGTTACTATACCCTCCTAATCTTCAGCCTGTGTTTTAGCATTCCGACTTTGAATCTTGGCTCCGCCACTGCCCACTGATGGGAATGTTTAAGGCTTACACGGGTTTTCGTCTTTTTAATTTCTTTTGGTATGTACAGTAGGCCAACTATGTTGAGTATTAGTGAAATTAATTGTTTTTCTTCGAATGTAAGTCGAGTAGCTATTCTAGACGGAAATCGAGGATAAAGTTTGTGGTCTCCGCTGTTTGTTACACGCTCTTGTTGGATTAGACACTTGTACCATAGACTTCATCTTAACCGGGTAATTTATGATTTGTTTCAAGTCTGATAAGTCAACTGTCGTGGTCTCGTGGACATCCCTTTTTGTTTGACATTTTGTTAAATCCCGGTGAGAAATAGGTGACTGAAGCGTTTAGGTAGGCTTTGTTTTTGGTGTATCTATTCGTTTTGCTGCAGTGTGCCCTAATGCCCTTCTTTGTTGTTGCTATAGTTATGAAGTATGGATGTCAATTTGTTATATTAGCACATTATTCGCAACCAAGAGGACTTTTAGTTCGAGTTGAATTACCGAATATGGGTTGCCTTTGTATATGGTATTGTTTTTCTTATTGTATATTTCGTTGATGTTTCATACGACAGACAGTTTGCAACAACTTGAAATGGCTGAGAGTGAAGCTGCTGCTCCCAGTGCTGAATTGCTAGAGTGGCCCCAAAAGGACAAGAGAAGGTTCCTGCATGCTGTGTACCGTGTTGGCAATCTCGATGAAACCATTAAGTAATGCACTGCAGCCTGCTAATAGTATTGAATTATGATATGTGCATCTAAATCGACACAAATACTTGTATGGTAATTGAGATGGTCTCACATGTGAGACCAACCCATTAACTCTATTACTGAATAAAGAATAAATAAGGATTTTGGTTTTCAAATTTAAGACCATTTCATAGAGGATTCGTTGATAAAGGGATTGGTACGCTCATCTGTTTCTGTTTACTATATTCATGCTAGGTTTTACACCGAGTGTTTTGGGATGAAGCTTCTGAGGAAGCGGGATATTCCAGAGGAGAAATATTCAAATGCGTTTCTCGGGTTTGGCCCAGAAGAATCACAGTTCGTCGTGGAATTGACATACAGTGAGTAAATTATTTAAGGATAGATGTTTAATTGGACATGGTGCTCTAGCTGTATTTTGAATTTGCTTCAGTAAAGCTTGGATACTTGTTTATGAGTCGTGAGAGTTCTCCATGCTTGGTTTTCCAAAATGTTTTATCGGCTTCTACCAATAAAGATTTTATAAAATTGGGTGTCTGATTTGGGTCATTGTGCGCTAAATAGATACATTCTCAATGAGAGTGACTAGGGCGTGCTGGTGGGGGGTTGTATGAACTGAATTTAGTATCATTGTTTAATGAGCATATTTCCTCTTATTTCATTGCAGATTACGGGGTGGACAGTTATGATATTGGGACAGGATTCGGACATTTTGCAATTGCAACCCCAGATGTAAGTGACACTTTATCGATGAAGGATTTGAGTGAATTTTACAAATTTCACCTTTCGGTTTTTTTTCTTCTTTTTTTACTTCAGGTTTACAAATTGGTTGAGGACATAAAAGCTAAGGGTGGTACTGTCACTCGAGAGCCTGGCCCTGTGAAGGGGGGATCAACTGTGATTGCGTTTGTTAAGGATCCCACTGGTTACCTATTTGAGATCATTGAGAGAAGTTCAACTCCCGAACCTCTTTGTCAAGTAATGCTCCGTGTTGGTGATTTAGAGCGCTCAATCAAGTTCTACGAAAAGGTATTGAAATTTTGATTGGTGCTGAAGTTGCTTTACTTGTTAATTGATGTTGAAACAAATTGCTGCTTGTATACTGATCTTCTGTGGTTTCCCCTTTCCTGTGAACTGACCCAACTTTCATTTTCATTTCTTTTGAAAGACAACTTAGTATATACTTTGGTTTTGCTTGTTTGCTCCATGTTTCGGTGACTGGGCAGTGGCAATAGTATTAAATCTCGGCATCCTGGCCAAGTTGTAAGTATTTTGAAAGTTACCATGACTGTATTTTGATGGGTGATTGGCCACAGTTATGGTGGGATAAATGAGATAAGATGACCAATTTCAAAGTCTCAAATGTAGGTTTATTACCACAAAGCGGTATTAAGTAGGTGAAAATAGTATGTTTTTCATTCAGAAATCATAATTATTATGATTATGATGGATCACATTCACAATTCCCTTTAGAGTTAAATAGATGATGTGGTTTTCTTAAATACCTTGCACTTTGGTTATTTAAAAAGGATTGTGTGACAGACTGATAGTATGTTTATTCCTTGAAGAACTTGTGGCTGATTTAATGTTATTTTCCCTCCTTTTCCTCCCCATCCTCGCCTTATGACTGCATGCAATTATGGTTGCTACTTGCTACATCATCTGTTTTTTTCTCATTAAGCATGACATTAGTGGTGTACGAGGAAATATGCCATTATGTAATTACGCATTTAAGAGCCTCCCTTAATGTCTTCGCTGGATAATTTGTCAGAAAACAGAAAACTATTTCCAAATTTTTGCATCTGCTTTTTCTCAGTGAACTGTGAACCCATCAAGTTCGCAATATGTTACCAAATCTCTTTCTCTTTGACTTTGGGAGCCCATTATTTTATTTCAAAAACTTATAGAGATATAATGTAAAATGTGTGGTGTTTATTCGAACAACTATTTAACACTATCATTTTTATAATGTGGCAACTACACCGTGTTAAGTATTGTGACAAAATATTGGTCAAAATTGACATTGATTGACTGCTAAAGTCTTGGAACATTATAAATGGGTGGGCTGTGGAGGAAATATGTTGAATTGTTTTGGCCAAAACAAGCGAGCAGAATTAGTTGCTCTTATGTTCCTGCTGTGGTGTGGGCACCTTCGCCTATAGAAAATGTTCCAGTATCATTTAGCTGAAGCCCCATTCCTGATTATGCCAGTGAGCAGAGATAGATAGCGTCTATTTCTTCGATTGTTAAGGCAGATGTAAATGAATAACAAACTATCAGTTTTGTTGATGTTTCCAGAATTATGTCTTAAATGCAAATGTTAGTTATCTTTCTTATGAGGGACTATTAGATTCGGTTATCATCCGGTACTAAATTAAGATCGCGTTTGCTTAGCGATACTATGTACGGGGTATATGTTTGTTTCTTCAACATTATGTTGTTTTATATTTAGACCTTTTTTTTCACTTTAATACTTTCTTCTTTGTCCTTCACAATATTATGCTCAAGTCACATTTTAGTATTTGATTAACCATCTTTGGAAAGTTTTCCACATTTGAGTATTTGATTAACTATCTTCGGAAAGTTGTCTACATTTTTATGTTATTCTTTTTCACATTCTCATTAACACTATATTTTTACATTTTTTTTTTCCGCTTCTACTGTTCACAATTTTTTTGGTCCTTTTTCTCTTTTTGCCTTAATGGTGCTCTCATTTCTTTGGTTTTCATTGCTTTGTTTCTCATTTGTGGTTTCAAATGATTTATGTTAGTTGACCTTTAAACCATTTGGGACTAAAACTAGGTCCGTAGGAGAAGTACTTGTTGTTAGATATATGAAGTACTTATTGCGTCTCGTATGTGCAGGCCTTGGGGATGAAGGTCGTGAAGAAAGTTGATAGGCCAGAGCAAAAGGTACTCACACCTTATCTCTCATGTACTGCTAACCATAAAGCTTTGAGTCATCATTCATTATTAAATTTTAATAATCATGCAGTACTCCATAGCCATGATGGGATATGCTCCTGAGCCAGAGACAACCGTTTTGGAGCTGACCTACAATTATGGTGTAACTGAGTACACTAAAGGAACTGCATATGCTCAGGTATATGAACTGTCACGCCTTTTGACTATATTCATTTTCTTTGATGTTATATCTGATAGTGTAACCGAGTTCATTATTTGGCAAATGATTATCATGCAATAAAGCGAAGTGACTCATTAAATTGGGGGTACTTTACTACAATTATTGTAATGACAATCTTACGTGATTTTCATCAAGGGTTATCTGGAAATAGCGTCTCCTATTTGTCCACATAGGTAGGTAACCTATGGTAAGGTTGTGAACATGCCCCTCTCTCACCGTGCCATTTACAGAAACCCTTGAGGTGTTGGTGTCAACTGTCAAGTAGTACTAGTAGTATTAGTAAGTAGTACAGTAGTTTTTATTGTTGTTTAATGTCGACAAGTAAATGAATGTATAATTGTTATTGTAGATTGCCATTAGTACTGATGATGTCTACAAGAGTGGGGAGGTTGTCAAGTTGGTTAATCAAGAGCTTGGAGGAAAGATTACTCGTGAAGCTGGTCCTCTTCCTGGGCTTGGCACTAAGATCGTTGCTTTTCTGGACCCAGATGGTTGGAAAACTGTGAGTATCCTTATTTTGTTTGTAGAAGCATATATAGAGGATTGGTTGCAACGAATAATGGGAAATAGATTCGTAGTCAAATACGTGATAATTAAATCAAACAAGAGTAATTTATGAGAAATCTGCTGTTACAATTATCCCATTTGCCATTTGTCTCCACTGCACCCCTAAAAAGTTAATCTGAAAAGAGAAAATTTCTTTGATCTGTAACACCATACCGCGTCTGTTGCAGTTGCAGAATTTTATTTTGATAATCTTTGGAAAACACGAGGGGCGGAAAAAATGTCTCATATTCGCCTTTAGTATAACACCATTTTAAACTGAGGTTTTGAGGGGTGATGGTTTTTCACTTTTTCTACATATTATATTTGTCAATATATTGATTGAAAATTTTCATGTGTATTCTCAGTGAATTATAAATTTTATTGTCATATCAAAAAGTAATACTCCGTATATATCAAGGTTTTCATATGGAAGAAGTAATACGTGGCTGTATATGTATATGAAAATGCAGGTTCTTGTCGACAATGAAGATTTCCTCAAAGAGTTGCAGTAATTGGAATTAGTTTCCTATCAGTTGCTCGCGGTTCAGGCTTTGCTTAAATAAATGAATCGTTATCTGTATGAGATCTTTAATGAGAAATTTGTATGAGAAATCTTCAACTATGAGTATGTATGAGACTATTATAAGCAGTTTCTATTCCAGCAGAATTTCGCAATTTCCACTTGTGAAATAAGTCGTTCTTACTCACAAATTGAAAACAGTCTTCTAGATTTTTTTTTTTTTGTCAGAACTTCTAGAAATTTGAAACTCGACAAATTTTACGATATGGCAACTCTTTTATTTAAGCTTTTTCACACCGTATCTAAGGGGGCAAGTACTCACATTTTTTGTTGCAGTAAATTTTTAATTCACACCATTATCTTGAATTTGTGTATCTTGAATGGTAGGACCAGTATCACTTTGGCTCATCAATATGTGTAGCCATGGCATCAATACACGTTTGGCTCATTTTGAATCATTGATTTTCAAACCCTAATTTGATTAATCTAATTAATTTAATTTCCCTAATTTTATATAGTATAGTCAATAAAATTAATAAATTGGATTATTTCTCGATCGACATAAGAACTATCGTTCATAATTTATTTGACGATTTGATTAAGTTTGTGAGGATGAAGATTAGAGAGAGAGTGTTTTTTTTTTTTTTTTTGTTTTTAGGGGAAAGGGTAGAGTATGGAAAAGTAGTGGAAAAAAGTACATAAAAGAGTAATGTTCGTCCATGAATGAGCAACTACGTTATTAATTCAACAGTTCGTACACATATTTCATTATTGAATGAGATTTGCATTAAAAATATGTTTACTTGAATTCCCAAATAACATCACTTGCGAGTAGACTCCCGACCATCGGATAGTGGAACCGTATAAATAAAGATGGATTCTCCAGTATTCAGACAGGATTTGAAGGCCTTCCGTTTTCCTTTAAACTACTAGTATCTTTTACTGACGACAATGAGAATCCGCAGTCACTACTTACTTCGGTAGTTTGCAATCGGTATATAATGGTAGTTTTGTTGATAAAGCAGTAATATGAGACTAAAACGCCACCATATTTACTGCAACGACTGAGAAGACATTGACACAACAATAATCTGCATAAATTCATCAGGTATCAAATTGTACTCTCAAATATACATTTTTCAACCAAATAGGCTACTTAGTACTTACGAATGACACCGGAAGGGGAAAAAAAGGTTTGTGTGAACTTCATCCTATTTTACATCCGAAAAAAAAGCCAATATGTTGACCCATAAAAAAAGAAATTTGACTAAAGAATAGTGAAGGAGACGAAAAAACAAGTGGGCTACTCGAGCTTAAATTCTGTAAAAATGGGTTCAGCGGAATGCTGAGTGGCTTCAATAAATGTAGCCTATGTACGAGGATGCCCGAGTCTTCACTCGTCAATTCAGCGATGTATCCATCGGATAACAGCCAAGGACACGAATAAAGCTAGCAAACTCCTGCAAAATTTAATACATAATCACATATCCCACCACTTGAGAAGAGTAGCTGAGACTAGTAACGGAAATTGGATGCGAGCACTCTCAAATGCAGTAACAGAATCAATCAAACACATTCAAAAAGGCAGTCGTCAATATAAAACTATTCACGCTGACAGAAAGAGCCATTTCTGCTCAGAGGTTAAATCAGGAAAACCTGAAGCGGAGCTAAGGCGGGCCCTTGTATGTGATAGGCAGGAATGCTCACTAGTTCACCACAGGACACAGGTCCACAGGTATTGAATATGGATGTTACACTAGTTTTGAATTTGGCCCTCCTTTAGTATCAAAATCTTGTGTACTCCAGGTATCTCATTCATTTGCTTTTATTTGTTTTTGAATTTGGTTTTCGAATACTGGCAAGATCCACCAGGCACGTGGGTACAACTCACAACACAAATGACAGATGACATGACATATAAAAAACAGGAACATACAGAAACGACTCACCGAAGAAAAGGAACATGTAGACAAAATGGGTGAGATACTGAGATCTTAGAAAGTAACTACAATTGACAATCAATCTAAGTGTCCTACAAAAGTATTCTACACAAGCATACAGGCAAGGATGGCTGTTATCCGTACATCATCAAAAGACTTGGAACACAGAATAAATGATCATCGGAAAATATCAATACCAATAGTTAGCATGTCAGTGGTGTCATGTCTAGCAGTGAAATGGGGTATCTTCAGAAATGAAAATAAACTAATAAATTCCTTTTGCAAAAAAATAAATAAAAATAGACTAATATTTTAACTCGAGTACTGAACAATGCATAAAGAACGGATATGAGATGACGACGATGATGATATGCATGCTATGTAGGAACTGACCTGGAGATGGCCTAAAGCAAACTGGGCTTGAGGATCCGCCATGGATGCTTGAAAGTCGATGTAGAAAAGATAATCAAAGTATCTGTTGACAAGAAACCAGGCAAACAACAAATATGATGTAAAAACTACGAAAATCATCAACAAATTTGATGACCTTACTAACACGTTAACTGGTACCCTCTAAATCTATAACAAATCTTCCAGTCAAGGTTAATGGACAATACCCTCATGTTGGTCATCCCTTTTTCTTTTTCTTTCTTCCTGATAGTTACTGTCTACTTTTGAATTTCCATGTCAGCTAACTCTAATTTATTTTTCAACCAAGGCCTTAAGGTTGTGAGGCAACCACAGAAAGGATAGGGGTAGGCAAAATGAGCCACAGGGGGTTGAAAACGGCTTCTCACACCTGGTGGGATTGGGAGGGAGGGCAACCTTGTCCTTCAAGGCATGCATATGCCACTTCTTTTTATAAAAGATGTTTCTGAGTTGTTTAACTTACAACTTACCGGAAAAAAACTTTGGTAACGGAGTGTTATGTAACTATATGTATCATTATATTCGTAGCACAAAAAATGCTTTCATGAGAGTATTTCGTGATATTTTCTCATACTCAGAGGATACTGTGGAGAGTGTCTTAAACGTGAGAATGTCATTATATAAAATAACAGAGGGTTATAATTTATACACTTACTTAGCACTACCCTTATTTGAGTCATCCACAATCCGAAGTGGACGATTCTTTTGTGGTCTGCTCTCAATCTGGACAAGCATCCAAAAGACACTGGATAAGTACTTTTTCAAGTATAATTACTAGCAACATAAGCAAAGAGCTTTAGTTGACGAGAATTTTAAAAGTTAACACAATATATACTACCCTGACCTTTGATAAATTGATATCTCGAAGGGCAAACACAGCCAAAGCTTTGAAAAGCACACCAGGACCTTCGTTCAACGAGAAAACAACGCTTGTCTGAAAAAAATGCACCAATTGTACATAAAAAATCATGGTTTGGAGGCTATGACTTCAACTTTTAACCTACATGGCAACATAACACCAATAGATGGATATTAGTATTCTTACTTTGAGTAATATATATAAACAATATTATACCTTGTAAGGCCTATCGGTGCCAGGAATAAGAGGTTCTCGGGCAAGAAGCATAAAACGCGTGATGTTATCATCATCATCCTGCTCAGAGTGGTAGTCAAAAGTAGGAATAAGAATAGATCTAACAATGTTAAGATTATTACTGATTAGACTGTATCAGAAAAAATGAACCGAGTAGATATCATTGCCATGCTGCTGATGAATCAACGGCTTTGTAATTTTTGCACTATAAAATGTGAGTGTAATTTTGGTTTTCTCTGTTTCTGGTATACAACACCCACTATTTGTTACGACTCCACTCCTACATTTTTCCTGCTACGTCACTGATGCTATATTGCTATCACACAAGACGCAAAGGTGGCAGCCATAAAGTTGCTAGTATGACGACAGCATCAATCATATTGAAGTAATACCTGTATTCTTTCTTCAATGATATTGAGGCCATAAATAGCAGCAGCACGAGCGCTTGCGACAGCTCCTGTATCTCTTGCGCGCTCTGAAGCGACCATCTGGTTAACATATAAGAAAATGGATAAATACAGAGTCAATTCATCATTTCATCCATATCACACGTTAAGCAAACCATGAACTTAAGCCCATCGATGGGCCTACTACTCACTTGTGCAGCACCAGCAGTATCATCTGTACTAATCCGAACAAGACCCAACTTACTCAGAGTCCCTTCACACTGGTCAAGTGCCTGCAGAAAGAGAACTGCATCAGTAACAAGTACACGAAAACTCATATGACCAGTGGCGGATCTAGGGGCGGCGGCGGCGGCGGGGGCTAGCAAGAGCGGTCGCCCCCGCCGGCGGCCGGAAATTTCAAAGTTTTTAGTTAAAATGTTCCAACTTTTTTCGTGTTCCCCTTACACCATTACAAGTTCGCCCCCGTTGGGATCAATTCCTAGCTCCGCCACAACATATGACACGGACTTACGTATGAGAGGGTCCCAGTAAACTTGTAATTAAATAACGTATACATGAGGATTTTCATTGGTCTCATATGCAAGTCCGTCTGATAAAAGACTCGTAGGCAGAAGGGTACATCATTGAAAAGCACACGATAAAAAACATGCGACAAAATCGTGATAACTGAGAACACATTCATCATTATGAAACCAAATTAATTTTTCATAAATATAATTTCTAATAAAACTGCAAAATTATGGGAAATGGGACCATTTCTAAGCACCTGAGGGTGGCTTAGGACACGTTTCAGATCCTCTTTTCTAACCCCAGGCAATCCCATAAGACAATGATTAACATCTAGCTGGACCTCGCCAACAATATGCAGTCTATGACGGAGGAGTAAATCGTAATTGCGGTGAAGACTACCAGCAACTGTGTTCTCAATTGGTATAACTGCTCTATCAACTAACCAAAGTTCAACTGCCTGCAAAACAAGCGCGTGTTATAAACTTGTCTTATTTGCCTTTGATCATGCATTTCGAAGAAGGTAAAAATGAGGTTAAAATAAATGAACCTTAAAAGCGTCCTCAAATCCATCACAAGGAACAGTCTCGCAATTCGGATACGCTTTCAAAGCTGCATCCTCGCTATATGATCCGGGGACTCCCTATATAAATGATAATATCCACATGTTAGACAGGAAACTTATTTTCCTGGCTGAATGAAGGCGCAACCAGAGAGCACTCACCTGAAAAGCAACTCGGACTTTTGAACCATCTTTTCGGGATGGAGATAGATTAGACGCCGTCAAAGGTTCTGTAGTTTGAAATGCGTTAGCGCAGGAAATAAATAGTCTAGGAGCATCTAGAAGACTAAATCCTTCTTTACTACTTAATGTATCATATATCTAATCAACTAGTCTTGCTAAAACTCAGCGTTTTCAAACAAATGTCTCAACTTTCTCAATTTTGTTGAGTAGCCAGAGCTGAAAGTAGGGACACCGAGGTTCGATAAAATGGCCTTTGTTGCATCATCGAGAGGAGTTGGTAATATACACACAAGCATAGTTACTACTAAGTACTAACTATCTTGTAAAAGAGTGTTAAGTTTTCACCATTGTATAATATGTTGCCCACAAAAATTCAGAGAATGTAAGCACTCCAAACCGCAAAATGCAAATGCTAAACAAAATGGTAAAAGAGCACATGATCATTGAATCCTCTCTCATAGAACTTATTGTTCTTTTTTTTCTTTTTGATAAGTCGAGGTTAACTGATGAACATTAAGTCATTACTAGAGCAAGAATATCAGTATCTAATCACCGTTGCCCCTCGAAAAAACCAAAACTTAATTTATCAAAGTGGAGGCAACCCCATTGTTGGCAAACGGGCAGTTAAAGTATATTCTTAGCAAAGCATACAAGTCTACACCTATAACAGACAACCAATTAAGCCCGCTCATTCTCTAACGAAAATGTTCCATTTCATTTGCTTGTATTTAAGTTGGGGTCCTTTTATTCTCACAAATGCAATTTCCAATGCATTTATCTCCTAACATCTATTTTGGTTTGAAGTGTGCAGAATCCATAAGAACAAAGGGTCAGGTTCAACCAGATCAACAAAAATAAGCAAGCCTTCCTGAAATACCCTTTGAACAGGATCCACCCCCTTAATAAGGCTATGTCTCAAACTGAAGTTGTGTTATCTCGTATTACCTTAAAAGTCACTAGAAGGTCTTAACAGCCAATATAAGACTTACAAACACTTTGCTATGTCGCACAAGGTTACATGTCCAGAGTAATGTATATCCCATATACCATTGTCACAGCTTAGGAAAATTGGTTCAAATATATTGTAAAACACTAAAACCTGAAAAAGCTCCAAGCCTCTAATCTTCCTTCCCAGTTCTTAACAATGGATGACTTCCATCCACAAGAACAGATACAATTATCCATGAGAAAATGACACTAATATATGGAACCTACAACAAAATGTAAATATATTTCAAAAAGAAGGCCGCATAAGATACTCATTTTCAAAATGTCTAATCTCCTTCAGTTTTTGGCAGACTTGGAGTCACAATGAGATCATAAACAGACTTTTCCTCCTTTTTTCCTCACAACTAACTACTCTCTCTTCTCTTATTTTGTCTACAAAGTACGTATAGGACCACGGGATCACCAGATAAGCATTCCAAAAAGTATCCTTGGACAGAAAAACAAAACCCAGTAAGCAATTTAATCCAGCATTTCCTTATAACAGCTACACATTCAGTACTAAAAATCCATATAGGAAAGTCTCACAGCACAATTTATCATGCAACATAAAACCTAGTTCAACTTCAGCAGAAGACCACAAAAAAGCCCCAATCTTTGATCCTTTCTAAGGAGTACATCTTAAACTATGTATTACTTCCTCCCCAAGATATACGAAGGTACATGGTATCAATGTATTGCATTAACGAGTAAAATACCTTCAGACGCCTAGATAACATGCTTATTCTCAAAATTAGATGTCCCAACTCCCATTATAAGTTATTTTTCAGCTAAACTTGGATCCTTTTGACAACTCATAAAGACTTTCCATCTGTCTCCTCAGAACTACTTTGCCTTTTCTATGTTGGTGAGCAAGTCCATGTGTGACTAATAATCTAGGACCAAAGAATCACCAATCAACGAACAAACAAGGCTTCGAGAAAGCACCCAAGGAGTGAAGAAATAAATATTCTTTAGAAGAAAAGCTCAAATTCCAGTTATTTCATCACATACTAGATGGTCATGTAGTAGTGTTGTACAAATATGTCAAGCCACTAGTCTTGCATTTCACACTGGTCTTGCATTAACAATCCAAGGGAAATATCACCACACGTTATCATCTTTATGATTATCATCAGCCTTGGAAAAAAGCGAGCTGAAATTCGAGTTACGTAAGCCCAACGATACTAGAAGATCATGTAGCAATAATATGGCACACAAGTATCACTAATATAGAGGAAATACTGGCATGGCTTGCCTCACTTCATAAACGATGAGTGAATAAGTCATTGGTCTCAATTCCAAACCCTCATAGGAGCAATCTGGCCTAAATTATGTCATGATGCTCAGAACATGCACTACTAGAAAGGGTGGAATACCTAGTAAGCATGGTTTGCGGTCTGTCAAGTACGCAATGGGGTTTACCGAAAACATAAAAAATGGAAGGCAAAATGGCAAATACCATTAAACATTATCATCATCATGATTTCATTACCCTAGAGTGGTAGTGGCATAGTTTAAAATTATGGGAACAATTTGCATCCTTTCTCCAACAACAATAGAAAATGGGAAAATCAAGTAATCAACTATGGAATTACTATGACTTCAGTTACTAAATGCTTCAAAACTCGAAATGCTCCCTTGTCATATCTCACACAACCACTTCAACTCCTTACAAAGCTAAAATCTTTCACATTCCCAGATTTCAACAATGAACTGTTCCTCGCCGACAATAACAATATTACCCCTACAGCCTGCAAATTGTGGATATACGCAGCCTTACCCTTGTGCTAGCACCACAAAGAGTTATTTCCAAATCACCAACAATAACATACCATAACAATATTACAACATTACCAAAGCATATACTCGCTCCGTCTCAATCATTTATTTAACTCTAATTAAAATACCCTCACAAAAAATATATAAAAGGCAAACAAATGACGAAGACAAAGGGAGTAATAATTCGATGAAGCACACTTACTAGGCAGTGAATTCAAGTCCTTATGAAATCCAATATGCTCTATTTGATTGACACCAGCAGGGTTCGGGTTCGGGTTCGGATTCGGATAAGCTAAAGGCTTCAATGGCTTCTCATCTTCAACAGGAGTAATAGCTCTTTGTCCTAAAACCCTACAACAAAACTCCCACTTACCAATTCTCTTGACATCTTTCCTAAAACTCAAATCAACCCTTTTTCTTCTTCTTCCCAACAATTCAAAACAGGAAAACACTGCACCACATTCTGCTACAATTACATCACATTTCAATGCCATTTTTAACTCAAATTTCACCTACATTCAATGTTTACAAGCATAAATTGATATACCCAAAAATGTTATTAGCAGTATAAGTTGGATTTTGAGATACCCATTTCAGCATTGTCAAAAACAATGTAAATGGGCCCACAAAAAAACTGTTAATTCTACCAAATTAGAGGCCAATTGTTTTGGAAAATTGTGGAGAAAAGTAGATGAGAGTTGGTAGGTGAGCAAATTAATAGTGTGTGTAATTGGGTTAAATTAACTCAATTTAATTTACACACAATTAACTATAAAGATTAAAAAATGTAAATAAGAAAGATTGAAAACTTTGAAGTTTATTTTGTGTATGGATGTGTTTTATCTGAATAAGATAAAAGGGAACGTTTTTTGTATGTTGAATTGTTGATAAAGAACAAGTGAAAAACAAAACGGAACAACAGGTGAGTCTTGAGAGAGATGGGGCAAATACAATGAATGTAAATGTAAATTATTGTAAATGGAGTTTTTGTGTTTCTTTGATGTTCTTGGTTCTTTACAGTCAAAGTTTCAATTTTTACATTTTATATAAAGGTACGCTATTTTCGGCCGAAAAGAGCTCAATTGGACTAAATGAGCCGGATAAAGCTGAATGAAGTTGAAATAAGAGTTAATTTGTAATCAAAGTGGTTGAGTGTAGTGGAGCGTGAGAATGCCTTAAAGAGTCAAAGCGTTGCAATATGGCAATGAATTGAGAGGTCTCAGGTTCGACTCCCTACAAGGGAATAGGGATGTTCATTAAATGGTCCGGACCGAAACCGGACCGGACCGACACACTTTGGTCCAGACCGGACCGGACCAAATATATTATGATCCGGTCCACGGTCCATGTATTAGTGATAATTTGGTCTTCGGTCCGGTCCTAGACCGAACTGAATAGACCGTGGACCATACTATGGACCGAATTGGACCGTACTTGAAAATTACCTAAGAGGATTTATTTCCTTGTTTACTAAGTCAAAAAATTGTAAAAGATTTCCATATAACGACTAACAAGCAATTAGGAGTTGATTGATATGTTGACGTTCGTCCTCTTTTATTTTTTCAATTGAATCTCTTTATATTTTAGTTGGTCAAAATTATCACCAAGAACAAATAAAGGTTTCAACTAATCGGTCCAATTCGGTCTATTTGGTCCATAATGGTCCGGTCCATGCAATTTTTTGGTCCAACCCGGACCGGACCGATATAAATACGGTCCGGTCCACGGTCCCTACTTTCGTTGAAGTTCGGTCTTCGGTCCACCCCAAACGGTTCGGTCCGGTCCGGTCCCGGACCGATGAACACCCCTACACGGGAATGCCGCGGTATTACCTGTCATCAAGGGCAACCCTGATGACTTACTTAATCCACAGGCTTACAGGGTGTTTGGGTGTTCTCCTTGGGTCATCACAAAAAAAAAGTTAATTTGTAAAGAAATAAGTTAAATTTGGGCTGAATGAAACTAAACTGAGCTACAACGGCTAAGTTGAAATTAAGCCCAAAAAATACACCCTAATTTTCATGTTTATCTTTTGTGGTAGTGCTAAGCGCAAAATCTCATTGAAACACACCATATTCGTCACAAATGAAGACGGATATCATTTCCTTTCACAAAATATCCATGAGATGTGAGTGAGGGAGCACATGGGGGTGCCCACCTTATCCCCTCTACCCATTTCCTCTCACAAATTACCCGTTGCAAGATCCGACCCGTCTTCAGCAAGACTTTTTGAGTTCTAAGACGCTTTGAAAGAGTGGACTTTTCATTTAGCAAGTAGAGTTAGCAAATTTTTGTACGATTTCTCTCTTACTAGGAGTATTTGATATTTCCTCCGATTCATTGAAAATGCTTAATTTGCTTTGTATTTAGATTAAGGACTTAAAAGTTTCATTCAAGAAGCGTCCTGCCATTAAGGAATTGAAATTTTACTAAGGAAACAATTCAAATAAAAACGATTTTTTTTAAGAATAGAGATATTTTGTTTTAGTTGTTAAAAGTTTCATTCAAGGTAGGGAATGAATGATAATGGGCAAAGCATTTTCATCAGCAACAATTAAGAGTTTGAATTATTGTCTACTCTATAATTGTTTAAGGATAGCCAACCAATTTTAAGTTAATGAATAACCCCTTAGAGAACAAAAAAAAAAAAAAAAAAANAGAATCGAATCGAATTCCATAACACCATCTATTAACAAATAAAACTTTTACCCCTCACAAGTCACAAGGGTGAACATTGATGGTTTTATATCGAAGTATGGTGTTAAACGAATCTGTATTATTTGTCTAATACCGTAATTATTATATGTAACATTTTCTAACCCATGTTAAGCTACTTAATAAAATGCATTCAGCAACAAGAAATGGAGTAAGGATCCCTAAAAAACACAGCAGAAAGACTGAGACGAGCAACCAAGAATTTACAAAGCCTAAGTTTGCCAACTACCAATAGCCTATGCATTGCTTCAGTTATCGCTGCAACTCGAGCCAAACACGTTCTCTCCACTGTAAGTCATGTAGAGGAAGCCATCTTCATCCTTATGTTCTTCATGAAGCGCCGACATCAAGGCACCTGTGACAATGTCAGTGTTAGTCATAACTCATAACACATACATTCCAAAACGAATTACTGTTGAAACTTAATCGGCTTATTATCTTCATCTTAATTTCGTACTTGTAGCGTTTCTTATTGGCAGCTCCTTGGCTATTGCCCTACGTAAATTGATTTATGGCATAAATACGAGGACATTAGAAGAATCAAAACCGACTCACCAGTGGGGGGTAAAATATTTTTGACAAACACAAAGATGGCCTTCTCAGCACTGAGCTTTACTCTCTTCCTCACGACATACACAAACTGTCCGACTGTCAACTCAGCTGGCACAAGGTACCTGCATGAATTTATGAGGAAGAGTTTACACAACTTAACATCAATTAAAGCCATATGTATACGAAAAAGGCGAGCCATATAATTTTAACATTCTCAGCCTCATGGAAACTACATTACGCAAAAACAGATCGCCTATGTCAGGGGTAACAAGAAGATAATCTTCCACACAGATTAAGGAAGAGCGAATGTGTAACAACTACTAAGGGATAAAACCAGAGAAGAGAGGAGTTGAAACAGACTTTATCTTTGCGATGTCAGGAATGTCGCTCCTTTCAGCTTTTTCCACAATCACCTGCATATATACATGCCTACTGGGTTAGGATTTATCAATCGAGCTGTTACAAACGTTACAGGTAAATTATAAGCAGGCTTACAGGTACTCTATCAGGGTATTTCTCCTTGATCCGAGCAGCCTCTGCTTGCCTCTTCTCTGAAAGCATGAAAAGATAATTACTTTCTGTATAAAATTGCAGTTCATAAATGTACTCGACCAAAGAAACACTATACAGAATGGACCGGACGTCCAGACATGGGTAACTAATTAAGACACATTCAATACACTGACGGAAAAATTCAATAAACAGACAACATGGTCCAAAAATTCAAAAGTCACCATTGCGCACACGGCACAACATGAAGTTCCTGCAACAGGCTTCAAGCTAAATCGAGAGTTATTGTCTGTATGCGAGCCTTGTGCTAGACGGTCGTATGAAACCAAGTATCCAGGTAGAACTATTTAGTCATCAATTCCTCATATCCTTACTTCCCTGAACTTCAGTTAACTAGATAGAATTTGTATTCCTCATTATATGCAATATCTCTTCTAACTTAGTATTCATATGGCAACTAACAATCATCACAAAATCATGAGGATTTATATCACCAATCAAGTACAAACCACTTCTAAAATCCAAATAGAATTTTTATGTTTGGGACATTATCGTATAATTTGGAAACAACCTTTTGTGTTACTAAGACGAGTCACGTGACACCATGGCAAAACTTGCATAGATTCGACTCACCCTTACCCTGCAATTTACAGAGAGCCGTGTGACCGTGTCCCTTGAGGCACTAGGACAATGTTGTTTTTGGACATTATCTTATTGCTAGTTGCTAGCATACCCATCAACAAATAAAGGCAAAAAAGGTCCCAATTTTGACATGGATCAAGAGTCTTAAAACTAGTACTCGAAAATTCACAATCGCGTAATTCCCTCTAGTCGTTCTAATTTATTTATAAATCCATACTCGAATAATAACATAATAAAGTCAATTACTTGTCCTTGTCCATGATAATATGACCCCAATGCAATTTAATTGCATCAAAATAACAATACGGAGTACTACTTTACTTTGACTCGGCTGCAAGCATCGGACACAACATGGTGTCTAAAAGTTACACGGAACCAAAAGTGAAGCCTCGAGGTAACATAGTTATTTACCACAAAAACCATACACAATTCAAGCATACTACCAATCAATGAATCAATTATCAATCAAAACATCAAAACTAAAAACATACCAAGTGACTGTTCGAATTTGAATGATTGTTTACCCATCTCAGTAATTCAGTATTATTATCTGCATGAAACAGCATAATAATCACATAAATAAATTAGCAAAAGAAAACAAGGTAAAAAACAACAGTATAAACTAACTATGTAAAAACAAAAAAGAAAAACAATTAATGAGCAAGAAAACAGCACCTGGAGAACTTTGTGTGATTTCTCGAACAACGTACTGTTATGATCAAACAAAATAAAACTCAAAAACAAAGGGTTTTGAGGAGACCTAAATAAATACTTGTGTACCCGAATATTTCCCTTTTTATATGTTTTTTTTTTCCAAATTTGTTTTGATATAGGAGTATTTTGTTTGCAAGTATCCTAGTCGGTCCCATACTCCCATTTAAGTTTTGTTTGCAAGTATCCTAGTATCGGTCCCAATTCCTCTTTTCTTTTAGGAAAAGGTCATCCTAATTAACCGTTTTACCCTTACTAATAAGTCTATCCATTCTTTCTTCTTTCCATAAACCACTAACTAAGTGTGTAACCAAGCCGGTTTGAGCTCGAGCTCTAGTGGGCTCGAAATCGGCTCGGAAACTTGATTTTGAGCTTAAAAAATCAAAGCTCGGATTAGGCTCGAGCCCAACTCGAGCTTTGTTCAATCATTATTTTCTTTACTTTCTTTACTTTTTAAATCAAATTTAATATACAAATATTTTAAGAAAAATACAAATATAAAATACTTATCAAAAATAACCAAAATATAATTATAATTGCTAAAATAATATTTTATTAAGAATAAAAAAAATTGTAAAATGCCAAAATAAATATTAATATAAAATAAAACGAGTCTAAACGAGCTTCCGATTCCGAGCTTGATTAAGCTCGTAATCGGCTGACATATGGTCCATCTTGGCTCGAAATCGGCTTGGAATCAGTTTTGACCGATTTCGAGCCAAGCTTTGACTGAGTTGATTCTGAGGGCTCTACGAGTCGACTCAGATCATTTACAGCTAGGGGTGCTAACGAGCCGAGCCGAGCCTGAGCTTGACCTTGCTCAGCTTGTGCTCAAGAACCAAAACTCGAGCTCGAGCCGATCTCGAGCTTACCCAAGCTGGAAAAAATGTGCTCGTTATAAAGTTTGCGAGCTTTAACGCGAGCTCGAGCCAAACTCGAGCCCAAATCGAGCCTATATAAAGTTGTTTATTTTTTTTTTATTTTTTTTGTTCCGATACTTTCAATAACAAGGCTCGAAAGTTATATGTAAATTTTTTTTGGCAAATCAGCAAGACATTTGATATGTATATTAAAAGAGTAAGTCTCCCGAGAGACGGCCTTTCAATAAGCTTATTGAGAGACTAATGTACAAATTTAAGAAAATTTGGTACTAAAACTAATAAAATAGGTACTAAACCTAATAAAATAGGTACGCATCAGGATTAAAGATAAAATGGGTACATTTATTATGTAAATAGGTACGAAATCACTATGTCACGATCAATGGTAAAAGGGTCACAAAATACAAATAAAATGATACGAAATACAATTAAAAGGGTACGGAGGAATGGTCTCTCAATAACTTATTGAAAAGTCGTCTCTCTCAAGTTTTAGTGTACAAAGATATAATCATGATCAAATATTTTTATAAAATATGAGCAATATTTTATGTAAACACACAAGTTCGAGCTACTCGCGAGTTTTCGAGTCGAGTCATCCTTTGCTCGGCTTGACTCGTTAAGCTCTCGAGCCGATCCCGAGCCCGAGCCAAGCTCACACGAGCCGAGCTTTGACCAAGCCGATCTCGAGTTGCTCGCGAGCTGTCTCGTCTCATTAACACCCCTATTTACAACCCTATCAGTAACCCCCACCTCTAACATAACTATCACCATGTAACCCCCTCCTTCCCCACCGGTACCACCACCATCACCTCAACGAATAAATAAGACGGAGGGAGTAATTATATAAGTCGGGTTTATGTATTATTATTACTCCCTCTAATCTTCAAATTCTCCTATTCTTTTTCGTTATTTCATGATAATTTTCTATTTACCAAATTTGTTGCGGAGTATCGTGTGAAAATCTACTAAACGAATACTTTGGTTTTATCAAAAACAACTCTCTATTTTTATATAGATTTCCATTTGAAAAAAGTTTTATGATTATTTACTATTTACTACTAGAAAATGTTAATTAAATCAATACAAGTTACCTAAAATAACCATCACGGTGTAAAATTGTTCTAAACAATATTTTACAATTCACAATTACAGGTTATTAATCCGTTAAAAGATGTTGATAATAATACATTCATTTTTAACAAATGTAAAAATCCAACTACTCGTAAAAAAAATAAAAAATTCATTCATAAACCAGCCGACCAAATATATTTTTTCATGGTCTCTTATTTGTGTTGGTCCCTATTTGTGTTAATCCTTTTGATAACCATTTTTTTCTACCCATTTTCATGAAACTATAATAATAATCACTATTATACAAAAATTATAACTATTTTAATTATACTGTCATTCAAAACGGTAAATACTACTCTGTATTATACAACCAGTTGTACAAGGAATCAACATACATTTAACAGAGTTTATGTGTAATTTTTCTGAATTTTTTTAGAGAATATTTTTTTTTTGTTTAAATTGGTGAGTTCACAAACTTTATGGTATAACTCGATTCTTTAAATCTAAACTCGAAAACTTCATTAAAAAATTCAGATTCTACACTACAAGTTATACTACAACTGGTCGTATGTCCTATTAATTGATTCAAAACCATAGTACACTTTATCACGAACTTATTCCTATAAAATAATATAAAAATGGTGGATTCTAGTCCACAATCAGAATGAAAAAAGAGGTATAAACCTGTTTTATTCCAATTTCAATAAAATATTTTCACATATATTAGAGAAATGGGAAGAAAAGAAATTTATGGAGTGAGTATTAGGCGTAGTTTGGTAAACGGCATATTGAACAATCATACAATACATTAATACCAGCAATCATGTCATACTATCAATCATGCAATCAGTCTCAGCAGTTAATCAATACAACATCGTTTCAAATGTGAAATACTGAGTAGGGAAACCCTACCTGATAGCAAATACGCAGTTATCACAACAAGGCAGCTAGAACGATTCCTCTACGAACTCACCACTTATCAATTACGATACATACAATCAAATAGTGCCCTAATCATGCTTTCATATAATTTTATCGATTCTATCATAATTATATAATACGAGATGTAGATCTAGCAATACTTACGAAATAGCGACGACGAAAGGCGAAGATCCGGGTTCTCTCTTGACTTAGGAGTGATTATGAATGATTTAGGGTTTGTGAAAAGCAATGAAACGTAAAACTGTATCTGATGAAGTAACTTGTCTTTTTATAATTATAAATCATTCCTAATTAAACCAAATCCGGATCGCCTAACCCGACGGACTACTCGGCCGAGCTACAGTGTCACTCGGCCGAGTACTCTATACTCGACCGAACTGTTCTGTACTCGGTCGAGTACACACTCGTCAGAGACACTGCCCAACTGGTCACCAAACCTACTTGGCCGAGTAGGCACAATTCGACCGAGTAAACACTTAGCAGAAACGGGGTATTACACTTTGCTCTTGACTTAGCCTTGTACTCTAGACTTGCAATATTAGTAGATTTTAGCTCCTAGAAGCTCAACTACCTACAACATATGACAAAGCAAGCAAAGATACTAGAATACACAAATTAGCTCATAAAATACAAAGATAAGTGCTAAATGATATGTGAAGTAGAGTTAAATTAAGGGGGCAAAATATGTAAATTAAGCACTTATCAGAAATTTTTCTCCGTTTTTCAAAGAAAACTAACAATCTACTAATCGTAATCTGCCAATTACCAAACACTCAAATTAATTCTGCTAAATTATAATATGCTAGTCAAACCGTCTGATAAAATCTGCTATTTATAATATGCTTTTGCAATTTGCTTATGCTGAAATTAATCCGTTGTTTACAAAACAGGGCCTTAGTGTAACACTCTTGGAATTTGTCTCACATCGATAGAATGTGGATGTGTGTGGAGAATTGTCTCACATCCGTAGAGTATGAGGCTTGTGATATATTTATAATAACTCCCACCCACCACCTAGTAACAAGATCTTGTGCTTTTGGGCTTAAGTGAGGACAAAACGGGCCCAAAAGTGTGTACGACCGTGGTGGGTCGGGTTGTTACACTTAGTGTGTGTTTGACGAAACTTTTCAAAGTGTTTTTGGACTTAAAAACATTTTTTGGCCAAACACATCATATATGAAAGTTAAAAATAATTTCTCAAAAACCCAAATACCATATTTTTGCTCATAAAAACAGAAGCAACAATTTGGTATTTCTGATTCTGGAAAACTACCTTTAAAAAATTAAGCTCTAAAAACAAAAACTTATTTTTGACAATATAGGTCAAACATGCTCTTATTGTATTAACTTAAAACGTCTTAATTCTTAGACCCCTCCTATTCTCAATAACTATCCCTCTTTCCTTTTTCATCTATTCACAATGCTCACAAGTCACAACAATACCACAAATAAAATTATTCATCCAATCTTATCTTCATAAATACAATAACATTTAAAGCATTTTTGTGCACCTACGTCATCATATTAAGGTTAGTTTTTATTTTTCATTTTTCCAAAAAATGTTAATCGTGCCCCC
>JAGPOY010000097.1:16217-31846 GCA_018983105.1 Silene uniflora | reverse complement strand
GTTGGACATGAATGTCCAATAGAAGCCATGAAGTCAGCAATCTTGTTGGCTTTACGAAAGCAATGTTTAATTATCACTTCATCGAAGAAATGAAGATCTAATTTCACATCCTTGATAATACTAGAAATTTTCCACGGAATTTGCCAAGTACTACTAAGTGAGTTGATAACACATAAGTTATCACCCTCCACAATTAACTTCGAGATTTGTAAGTGTTTAGCCGCTAAAATACCCTCCTTTAAAGCGAGAGCCTCCGCGACAAGAATACTATTAGATCCGCATTTTTTTGCTCCTAACAAAACGACTTTACCATTATGATCCCTTATACAATATCCTAAAGCAGCTTTATTGCCATCTATTCTCGATCCGTCAAAATTTAGCTTTAGGAAACTGTTTATAGGTTTCTCCCACCAGATTTCTTTCTTACTGGAAGTGTTTCTAGCTGACTTGTCTTTCTCGGGATTGTTGAGATCCTTATGTCTAGTCTCATTCCATGTCTTAATGCTATTATTACATAAAGTAATAAGTTTGCTTATATTCATACGAATATTATTAAAGATAATGTCATTTCTATAAAACCAAGCATTCCACCAAATAAATGTAATCTTAACGAAATCATCTTTTGAAATTAAGTCCTTGAGATAATTAAGCTTCATTAGAAAACTTTGACTTTCAATATTATCATAATTTGACAAAAAGTTGTTGGAACTAGTAATGTTCATTTCTTGGATAATAGACCCAATCAAAGGACATTCGTAAAAGAAATGATCTTTGTTTTCAATAGGATAGTTGCACAAAATACAATGAGGTGGGACATTAATATGACTTTTGAGAAGCCTATCTTTCGTTGGGAGGCCGTCAACACAGACTTTCCAAAGAAAAAATTTCAATTTTGGAGGAATATTCAAGTTCCAAATCCAGTGAAATTCACATTTGTTATGAGCTTGATCGAACAAACCTTGCGCTAACCAAGTTGCTGTTTTGGTAGAGAAATTTTCATCCACGGAGAGCCCCCAGATGAGGGTATCTGGAATATCATTGTGTGGCAGTGGAATGTTAGTAATCCGATTCACAATATCGTTATTTACTAAATTGGCTAGTTTACAAACATCTCATTGTTTGTCAGAGGTTATGAAATCTTTAACCAAAAGATTAAGATCACGGCTATTATCGTCATCCCCCGTAGTGCTGGTAAGTGGGTGTGAGAAAACCCAATTATCAGACCATTACCTACCTGCCATCTCAGTCCTTTTCTAAATAGAGTTCGGAGACTCATAAGTTTACGTCATTGCCAAGAAGAGCCCGAGTTAGGCTTATGATCAAATAGTGAACAATTTCTCAAGTATTTTTTAGTTATCACTCTAACCCATATACTTTCCTTATCCATAAGGATTTTCCATAAAAGTTTCATTTGAAGGGCAACACAAAACACTATGTAATTGTGGCTAACTTCATTGATGAAACTACGAGAATTATTACTTATTACATGGCTTTAAAATTTTCATTATTATATATTTGTTGTGAAAGTATAAATTTGGTTAAATTCGCTAGATAAGGTGGTGATATCGATTAACTAATTTGCGTTGAAGAAGATGAAGAAAAAACCGACTCAAATTGGTCGTCATCATCAACAAATAGTTTCGAAAAACTTCAAGATGCTAATTCTTTTAAGCGAAATCATAAATACAGCCCTTAGAGTTGTATTTAAGGAGCTATAAGAGAAAATAAATCCATAATATTTGTGATAATTGCATTGATTAATGTGTAATTTAATTCTTAATTCCTAAATTAATACAATATATAGAAGGTATTAAATGCTTAAATACAACCCTAAGAGCTGTATTTAACATTACCCTTCTTTGAACAATACAGTATATTTTAAGTAGATTTTCTCTTACTCCTAATACATAAATGAAAAGGGTAGATAACATAATAAGGTACAAAAATGTACGATGTACGAGTAATTTTTATTATCTTTATTATCATGCCTACTTACATAATTTTAGTATCACAATTTTTTTCTTTGAAAAAATAACATTCTTAAGTAATCCACTAGTAAGTTTATTACGTATTTGACAAATGAGTTTATTATCATAAAACAGTTGTTTTGGTAATCTACTCTTATAGGTGATGATTTTATGAACTACCGAGTATAATTTATAAGGCCAATTAGACAGTTTCTTTACTTTTTTTTTTTACAAGAAAAAAGAAAGTACTTTGTAATTTCCTAACCTTTTTGGTTCGAGTTGTCTCTTACGAAAGGTATATTCCGTCCTAAAATTATAACCGTCAAACAACACCTTCGAATTTATCTTATTTAATCCATTTTGAGTTAAACAAGAATTTGTTTATTTAGGTTATGTTATCCTCGGGATAACTACCAGTCTACCAGTTAAAAAAAATTAACTTTAGGAGAGAAAACAACGTTGATCTCCTTGAGTAACCAACATATCTCATCCTCTCGGATGGGGGAGGACAATGAAAGTCAATGACTTTCAACCCACCTCGAAGAAGAAGAAGGACATGAATGTTCCAAATTGGTCTAAAATCCGCTACTTTATTGACCACACGAAAACAATGAATATACTTCACTTCCATAAAAGAAGAAAGGTCGACCTATAATATCCGCGATTAAAGAAGAAATTTGCCACCAGTAGGCATTTAGTTGTGCACGATTGTTCACTACGAAGATGATGTCGGTGAATTTGGTTACCGATTTTATTTGTTGGACTTGGTAGTACTTGTAGTCTTGTACACTTGTTGTACAGTATATTTGTAATGTAATCCTTGTTTCCGGTATGAACTTAAAAATGACAAAGACACCCACGCGGTACACATGTCTCTTTCATTTTGTCTGCTGTATTTATTCTATTTCTCCGACCTCTCATAGTTCACAGTTCACACTACTCGTAACTCGTAAGCTACCAACTTGAGCATCTTTGCCAAATTATTGGCATACTTTTATCTTATTGTAAGTAGATAGAGTGTAGAAAAGTACATAAGTCATCAACACTGTAACACAACTTAACAATTGATTGTTGGACTTGAAACTGTCAAGTCTTCCTTATGACAATTGTCCCTTGACCCATACCCAACTAATGAGCATATCAATTATGTTTAACCGGTCTTGTTTAAAACTGTTTTAATTTACTAACCTCGCTATTCGATATGATCAAACTGCATGCCCTACTCTTAATATATAATCCGAAAGCCGATAAATAAGTCGTTTCATATTTGCCTAATAGTCAAATGTAATACTCCCTCCCATTTCCTATATTGTTCCTTTTTCTTTTGAGCACAAGAATTAAGGGAATCAATCTGAACCACACAATACACATGATCCTACATCAAATTAATTTTGGACCACACAAAGTTGTCCAAAAAAGGAAACAGGGAACAAAGAGGAAAGTGGATGAAAAGGGAAAGAGGAACAATATAGGAAATGGGAGGGAGTACCTGTTTTATGATTGGCTAATTAATTCGCGTTCAGACTGGAAAGACAAGTTGTTTTTTTTAAAAAAAATAATTGGGATTATTCCCATGGTACCCCTGAAGTTTGCATTTTTTCCCCAAATACCCCTACATTTCTCAAAAATTACTTTAAATGCTCATATCTCTTAATCACGATTTCATATAGCCGTGAAATTTTTTCTAAACATGTAGATCTCGGAAAGACAATCATTTTGAAAAAAAAAAGTTTATTTTCTGTATGTGTATTGTAAATAAAAGACGGTCAAAGTTTCTCGAACGAATAAACTTTAACAAGTCGTAACTCCGTTCTAAGATAACATAAAAACACGATTTTTTTTTTCAAATCGAACATCTTGTATAGAGGATCAACTTAGGAAAAAAAATCGCGACTTTTCGTTCTCGTAACTAAGAGATATGACCGGTCAAATGATTTTTCGACAAAAGTAGGGGTATTTGGGGAAAAAGTGCAAACCTTAGGGGTACCATGGGAATAATCCCAAAATAATTTGGTTTTGTGTCATTCATATACTCCCTCCTATTCTAAATAACTTTCCCCATTTTCTTTTTCGTCTTTTCACAATACTCTCCCTATTTCTTTTTTTTGGTAAACTTTTATACTTATTTTAATCCCCTCACCCCACAATAGGGTACGCACATTTTCACGGGACTAATCAACTAATACACTGGAAATGTGGGATTTATGCCCATAGTACCCTTTTTGATGCATTGTAAAATTCTGACACTGGGGCCCACAAGACAACTACAAGGGGTATGAGTGGAGAATGCCCGTGTCCCCATACATTATCCCCGGGTATTTATGGGTGCCCCCACAATAATACATTAATACCCCATAATACCCATATTTTATCTTATTTTAATCAACTTACCCCACAACAATACTTATTTTAATCACCTATCCCACAATAATACCACACAATACATTCTCTCTCCAATTTTCTACCCTCCACTACCAAAATTTACCTTATTATATTTCCTCCCTTAATTCTTGTGCCCTCCTTAAATAGGGAGGGTTATTAAAGAATAAGAGGGAGTATAAGTTATTTTGGTATCACTTTTGGGTCATATAATTATGATAAAAGATAAATACGACTCAGAAAATGTTTAGCTCAAATTTGGGTGGGGTCGAATCACTATGAATTTTTGGCTACCGGTTACATATAGTTGAGTTTTTATAGGATGAGTTTGGTTTCAAATTTTGTGGACGAACTTGCTACGTGGACAATAGTAATTTAGTCTGCTTTAGTTGGAAGAAAAGAAAATGAAATTTTTAAGAGTCTCAAGTTTAAGCCTCATCAAGAGCAATCTTGTGAGGCTAAAATGGCCTGAGGTTATACCTTTTAGACTTTGAGTCTGTCACCCCCTTAAAAAGTAAAAAGGGTGGTTGACTGGTGTACGTGGGTTGCAAGCGATCACGTTTACCCAAAGGTTTATCCAGTGCGCACCGAAAATTTCAGTGAAAGACCAGACCGGACCAAAAATTCCAATGCGAGACCAGTTGGACCAAAATTATTTTTATATACTCACTTTCTCAATTTCCAGCCCAGATTGAACCGCTTGACCGGATTGAGTAGGCATACAATTGTTTTTTTAATAATGTTTTGAGAGAAAAGAATTAAATAACAATAATTCCGGTCTTTTCGGTCCAAGAAGGCACCAGACCAAAAACCGAAATCGTAAAAAATGTTGGACTGGGAACCGGACTACAATTTTTACCTCCGGTTTCACTCCGATTTATTCCGGTCTGGACCGGATTTTGCACACGCCTAATATTTGGATTCTCTCATTATTAAGATAGCCTACGGCACTTTGATAGTATGATCGAATAAGCCCAGCCCAAATCAAAATATTAGTCCACCCAATTTTCCCACAAAACTCCAACGGCTAGTTCCAATTAGAGCGTTTTCCCAACGGTAACTTTTCCCATCAATAAAAACGGCAAAAACACTATATATTCACCATTTTATTGCCTTCCTCTAATCTTTACTCGCATAATTTTCCGCTTCATTTGTCTTTCCTTCTTCCTCTTCTCGCTTTCTGATTCGCAAACTTCGTATCGAAAAACCTCAACCCAATTATAATTTTCTCTGAAATTTGCTTGCAATGGAGACCCCTTCATCAACAAGAAGAATCACAAGATCCCAGACTAAGACTGTTTTATCCAACACCACCACCAATACATCATCAAGTAATTACTTTTCCGCCTCGATTTTAGATTAATCTTATTTATGTTATTAATTGATTGATTATTAATGTGATTGTTTTGATATGAAATTCAGAAAAAGTTGAAGAATCAGCAAAAAATGGTGCAAAAAAACAAAAGCAAAGAACTTGTTTATTTGACATAACAAATGATTCACCAATAATCGGTCTAGCAAGCGGAAATCTGAGTGAAACACCGGTTTCTACCGCGAATCCGAAAAGAAGTAGCCGTTGCAAGAAAACAACAGGTTCAGGAGAAGCATTACTGAGAAGTCAAGTCAAAAACTTGTTGCAGAAGGTTGAGGAAGAGGCTGAGATCTCAAAGTTCCTGTCTTTCGATGTCGTTAGCAGTCGACATAGCCTTAGGCCTTTCTTGAACTCTCCTATCAGTCTTCTTGCTCCGACTCCGAACAATACTCCACTGGTTTTTAACTTTAATTCTGCCATTGATGGGTTTGAGACAGTAAAGTCTGTTTTGGAGTCATCTGTTGAGGATCAGTTGATTGAATCTAAGGTAATTTCTTGATTTTTGATCTGGGTTAGGGTTTGATTTTAATGGGTATTTGTCATTTTTAAGATTTATGTAATGATTTATGTTGTTTTTGTTGAATGTTTCCTGGATTTTGCTGAAGTTTCTCTACTGTTATCAATGAATTAGTCTTCTGTAAGGCGGTTTTACACAAGTTCGATTACCAATTACATACGACAGACCGCCTTACACAAGTATTTGTAATTGTGGTTGCATTCTAGAAAAGTAATTAACTTTTATATTTGTGGGATTGCTGAATGTTTCTTGTTGATTAGGTGGTTAATCCGAAATCAGAGAATGGATCAGAATCTGAGAAAGATATAATATCCAGGTCACTGTTCCTGGATTTTTCGGAAAAATCGGCCTCATCACCAGATTGTTCCTCTGAAAGCCAGGGAAAATCGCCATCAAAAGAAGAGGCGGACAATGATGATGTTGATGATGATGAGTCAGTCTGGTCTATGCAAGTGAATGTGAGTACTCAGGACGAGGATGAGAATGTGTCGCAAATTGATGAGAATGTCTGGCAGATTGATGAACTGTGTGAAGGAATAAAGAAGATAAGTGTGCAGGAGGAGATGGAGATGATGGGGAAACACATAAGGTTTGTGTATAACAGTGATGATGAGCTGGTTGAGGAGGAGGTTGAAGGTGATGTCTTGCGTTTGAAGGGACTCCCGACTCCCAAAGGGAAACATCTTCGCTTTCAGGATGAAGATGATGATTGAGACCGACAGTTTCAGTGAATTCAGTGTGTTAGGGCTGTGTGGTTTTGAGAAAGTATCCTACTTTCTGTAGTTTCTGAATCTTTAGTTGGTTCCTCTATGTCCCTAATATTTCGATGATTCCTGTAGACGACAATTGCACTCTATGTTATTCTATTTCGTATTTGTTAATGCTGCTTGACACACGAAGATGTGTCAGACGTCTTAATGTTAAGAGAAGTTCTCATTGAAGTCTTAATGACAAGTTTTCATTTCAAGTTGAGTTTAATAAACTGATTTCATAAGCTTGGTTACCAGTCTTACAGAAATTTGGAAAAACAGATATTACTGTAAGTTACAATTCTCAGACATTCCTAAATGCCATTACTGAAAGTCTGAAACACACTGTCTAGCATTCTGTAATCTGTAGCATCAAATAACCTGACAGTAATCCAAGAACATGGGGACTCCGACGAGGTTTCTTGACTTATATACCAGAAAGCTTCCCTGGTCAAGTTACTGCATCTTAAGAAAAACCCCAGTACATAGTAGCTTCTTTCTGCCTGTCTGTACCTAAAAGAAATTGGTTGATCCGATGAGGTTTCAGTCTGTAGGTAATACTTAGCTTCTTGCATCGCCGCACTGTCAGTAATTCCAAAAGATTTGGTTACTCCGATGACGTTTCTTGACATATATACCAATTAGCTTCCTGTAAGTCCAATTCTTATGCTTGTTAAACTCCATAAATGCTTCTGAACTTGAATGGAATTCTCCTTTGCCCATGACCTCAAACACAAAAGGCTCAGTTTCAACTGATGGGCGCTCGTCTAAGTTTATCATCTTGTTCAAAGCGAAATCCAAGTTCCGCCCCATCCGTTTATTCAAATAAGCATCAACAACACAACCATAGGTCACAAGATCAGGGACTACATTTTCATGCCTCATATGCTCAAGACTCAAATGAAGGTCCCAAAACAAGTTCATATTTGAGAATGCTAAAGCTCTAATGTTGAACGTTGTAATATCAGGTCGAAATCCCGCTTCCAACATGCCTAAAAACTCCCTTTGCAAGCCTTTCATCTTAAAATTCACGCCGTATGATAAAAGCAGAAGGTTCCACATTAGATTTCCCACAGTCCTGCGACCTAACCCTACACCCCTTAAAAACTCCCCTAATCTGTAGAACTTCTTTTCCCTCATATACGTGTAAGACACAGCTCGAATCCCTCCTTCCTCTAGAAGTATCCGAGACTTCTTCAGCCGGCCATAAGCAACTTCCATCTCCGCCAAAGAACCAAACGCGCTGTAGTAAATAACATACGCATTTGCTGTATTAGAATCCACTTGAAATCCCATTGAAACCATTTCACATAAAGTATGTTCCATCCTTTCAAGCTGTCCTTCCATCCCAAAACACGAGATTGCGAGAGAGTAAGCACCAGGTAGCCAACTGAAATCCCTGTTCCTAACTTGCGCTAAAATCCCGGTAATTTGATCAAAATGTCTGGTTTTTGCATAAGCAATCATTAAAGAGGAAACCAACTGAATGCTCGGAACAAAGGAACTATTTACACACTCATCCCATAACATCTGTGCTTCCTGAATTTGACCCTTTTCAGCATATGACACCATACTCACAGCCAATTTATCATTAGTCATAAGCGAAAACTCGGCATCAGAGCTCATGTCATGTAAGAGCAGTTGTCGAGCCCTTACAGTCGCGTGTCTGATACTCCGATCTTTCCTTTGGTAATCTTGATTACTTAAACCAGCTAAAGCTAAAGTTGGTATGATATTGTTACAAAAAGTTACAATTTTGTGAGTTTGTTCCATGGATTTGGGTAGACATCCTAGGAAATAATCAAAAGAAATGTGACATGCTCCCATTTCTTAACAAAAGAGAAACTAATAAAACTCACCAATACTTGCTTAACACAGTCTTAAGCTAAGACGGCTTTCACTGTCGATTGACATAGAGGCGAAAATAAAATAAAGTTGTGAGATGTCTAAAGGGATAACGGTTTTAGGCAAGACTAACTAAATACGAGTAAAAATTTGAGCATGACATACCATAAGTGTTCACAGATTCTCATATGTGACGGACACTTTTCATCAAGCTGCAAGTGGGATCGGGGTTGTGTGAGGTCATAAGCTTGTGATGGTCTTGTTTAAGGGTTAGCCAGTAAAATACTTCACATCCAAGAAAATTAAAAAGCAGAAAATTTATGACCACCCATTTCTTATCAACAATGATTATGTAGCAATCTAGCAGGAGAGAACAGAAATAATGGGACAATGTATAAATTTAGGAAAGAAAATTTAGCTGCGCCATTTAGTATTTTTGTAGTTAATCTGTGTCCCTTTTATCGCAGCCGGGTGCTTTGTTTTATTTTCTATTGACGGGAATGGAGGGAGTATTTCATAAGAAAGAGATTTATTTATAAAGGTCATTTTAATGACGTATTTACGTATTGTGTAATTGTGTATGTATAAATAGAAGGAAAAGCGAAAAGGACAGTGAAGGTTCAGCTGTTCAGCTATAGTAGCCGGTACTGTGGTAGTAGTCGAGAAATAGAAATTGGCGTTGTACGATGAAATAGTCGGTCTAATGCCTCGATGAACCAAACAACTCAACATGTAAGCATGGTGTTAATTTTATCATTAATGATTGAACAATTCCAATATACTTTCCCGTGCATTCTTGGTAAACTGAGCATGGTGTTGTATATGGTCGCCGTTAGATTCCACAATCACCTAATTCCACCGCTACTACAACTGCTGACTAAACATTTGACACCAACTGTACAATAAATGGACATTTGACACCAACTGTACAATTGAGCCCTAAGAATCAAAACCATGGATGCCAAGTTGGGTCCATCATACACAAATTACGGGGGCTCAAGGCAGCTTCAACAAGCTCTGCCACACCCCTCTGCACCGACTGTGGAGGATCCATCGCGTTCTCATCCTGCAATCACAGATCAGACGGGGATTAACAATTAACTAATTAAGTGGTGGGGAATGTTCTCTACTTAACCATCATGTTTCTGCAAAGAGTTGGCATCTCTCAACAACACCAAACGAGGAATCCATTTATTGTTTGTTTGCCCAACAATCGATACATAGTATATTGTGAAGGGGACTGACTCACAATTGACACTCCAAATCATCTTCCAGAACTTTCACTAGATTAATTTTCTTTGTGAGAAATAATCTTAAAGAGTGTTGGAATCTAGTTTTGTAGTTTCAATAGATAGTCAGATACCCTGACTTGTAATATATTGGATATCAGGAGTCAATCAGCTAAATTCGGTAAAAGAAACTTAATGGAGCATTACCTCCTCAGACAAGCTCTGTGGGGCTATTCCATTGATTCGTTGGATAACATGCTCAACGTTAGCCGTCACCTTGTATTTGAAATCCTCTGGGCTGAGACACCCTCCAGGTACGGGAGCTAATGGCATTCCAAGAGGTCTTCTCCAAGACCAAGACATCAACTCATCACGGAAAAACATGGCTAAGTGGTGCCATAGATGTTGGTTTTGCTGTACATTAAACGTAGATACTGAGTTAAAAAATAAAAAAGCCAACACACTTGTGTATAGTTGCACTTTAGATTGGATACAGGTAAATAATACGGAGTATGTATCATGTTGATAATTTTCCCATCAGTCATCCAGCTAATCTTAGAACTACCCCAATCACTGCAATCCACACAGACTCATATTGGTCACAATCATCACAGAAGGGAGAGACGAAGTACAACAACCACCTTACTTTAGTACGTCAAGGGCATCAAGGATTCACGGGTAAGGCGGGTTGGGTGAACACACCTGTGTTCAAGTTACGAAAGAGGTTTCCAAATGACCCATAATGATATAAAGCCAAGGATTACATAAAATGAGTCAAAAAGAGGTTCAACCAGCTTAGTGAGCCATTGGGAAAATCATTTTAGGACAAAGGCTTTGTTGTTGATAGGGTAACCGATTGAGTATTGGAGAATTTATGTTGCTTAGAAGACATCAAAACTAAAAACTACAAAACAAAGAGGATCTCACCTTAGGTGAAACAACAGCTTGTGCTGCAGAACACATGGCAGAGACAATGAGTCCCTCTACTCCAAAATGGGAAAAGAAGGACTGCATATTCCTTGTAAGACGGAAGGGCACTGGCTCATTAAATTCAACCATTCCATTAGCATCATATGCAGGGTGGAAATCTGTTTGAAATATCTTTCCAGTGTTCTTAGCAAAAAGAATTTTGTTGGGCGACCTTCCCCCAATTTGCAACATGTATGAAATGAAGCAAGAGAGAGCTAACTGCGTTGCAAATTGCTTTTTAAAAGCCCACATATGGTTGCCATTTAACAGTGTCTTGTAGATGAACTGGGATAATATGTTATCAGGCACACGACTTCTTATTACTTCATTGTACGCATGGAGACGAAGATCAAGAATAGCTTCTGGCAAGATTTGACCACGCATAGCAGGGTTTAGCTGTTCCTTAAACAGAGTTATGGGAAGATCAGCTTCACGGTCGTTTCTTGCACAATGGTTCTCATAAACCTCTAGCAAGGTGCTATACATCACATCATCTTCTACCATCCGAACCTAATTCAAGGCAAACAATATTGAATTCAGAATGACGAATAGAAGCTGTGTTTATTTAGCAACCATTCAGACAAACATTAGGATAGAACTTTCCATTTTTCAAAAAGTAGAAATTTCACAGCTAAAGTAGCTGACTTTATGGTTGTTTGGGACATTTATGCCCTACTCTTACAACGTGGGCTGAAAGTCATTGACTTATTCATCTGATATGATGAGATAACTTGACCCTTTTTAAGGGAATCAACATAGTTTCAATCCCTTGGGTAAAAAGGAAACCATTCACACAAGTTCTGGAGTTCTGGGTCATTAGTAGGTTCTGCAGTGATATCTTCTCAAAGTTTTCACCATAGGAAGTCGCATTAGTTGTGCTACAGAAAAGGATCAATAGGAAAAATACCTGAGACCAAACAGGAATGATAATAGGGGTATGAATGCATATATGACGTCTCCTAGACTCCTTGTGCTTATCAAACATGCGATTCATCACCCGGAACAATTGAAGCATCCGTTCATCACTTCTTGCATTTGGAGTTAGGGAAGTTTGGACAATAAAATGTCGTTGTGAACCGTCAGAGCCAATCAAAGTTAGCCGGCGGAAACTATTACCATGCCTTCGCACAATTTGAATATCAGGGCCAACACGGTCCAATTTTACGGAATGATCAGGAGCAATTTCCTAAAAGCGCAACAAACATTATAATAGAACTAGAAAAGTATAAACAAATGTGCTTAAGCTCGGACAAATTTCGTAGAGCAAACAAAAGGACAACGGGCATTTGTTACTTTGACGCTTCACATCTAAGGTCGTTTCCGACACAACATTTAAGGATATAAGTATGGAATCCATACCCGACACTTCACTTCAAAGAGCCAAAAAGTAAAAGGACCACATGATAAAAGTAGCACAGTATACTGTGCATATATTCTTTGTCTCAAATAGAGTTCGCACACCCTTGGGCAAAGAATTAATGGCATAAATATAGGGGTATGCACAGAGGTCCAATTTGGAACCAAAAGATGTGTAAAACTTGTAAGACAGTAAGGAAGGGTATGCAGGTGAGCAAAACTTAGAGGCATCTTGGTCCCAAAATGATTTGGGGTCGGCTGATATGAATCATCATCTGAAACCATCCACGGCATACAATAGGACTCCATAATAAACAGAGATTTAAGTAAAAAGAGTAAGAAAAGGAGTTCTAAACAATGGATTGGGTGTGGGTATTAAAAAACTGCAAATTGGATTGGACTATCATTTTGTTTAATATTAATGAGGCTTTATCTTTATAAACCTTATTAAAAAGAGTTTATGTTTTGAAGACAGGTCTCCGCACTCGTATCTTCATTTAGGACGGAAGTCCACATATCTACAAAATGTGTCATGCCAAGTGCAACGCAACTATCGATATCCTCCTTCTATCAATATCAATGAGCATTGAGCATTTTCGCACCTGATCAGTGAAGTACTGTCCTGGAACCTCGACATCAACAACATGGAAATCACGTAGCATCCTGCTTTCCTCTTCGAGCTTCAACACAGCAGGAAATCTATCCTCAACGTTACTCTGCAAAACATTTTTCCAGTGCTTCAGTCTCTCAGTGAGTTCAGATAGTGTTGCCGGAAAGGTACCAGTGCTGTCTGGATCAAGATCTCGTTCAAAATCTTGCTTGTACTCTCTCACAAATTCAACATGCTTATTTATAGCATCTGCTGAGAAACATGCCCTACAAACACCAGAAAGCTCTTTCTTAAGAGACTGAGGAACTTCGGCTGTGGTGGCAGTGGGATACTTGTAGCATCGATGAAGAAGAGCATTAACAACTGCAAGAAGTCTCTCCTCTGGCAGTGTGACAAATCTTGAACCAATCTCAGTCAGCAGAATCTGCAATAATAAGAAACTTTTAACAAGTGCTAACAAATTGGAAGATGAAAAGTTAGGAGCACAATTAGAAGGTACACCCTCTGTCCTACTAAGATCATCCTTGAAAACTTTTTACGGTCAGAAACAATTGGTTGACAAGCAAGCAACTGCATTTCACACACATGTAATTTAAATATTCCACGCACATAAATCGAAATTTTTATGATAAATTTTAGGGTTAGTAGTTATCAAACTTTTAAAATTCATTTCATTATAGGAGAAAAGGTAGGAGCTTGTCACCCAAGACAATCTCATAGGGGTAAGGAAAGAACATGCAGTAGATTTGTTTATAGATTCAACTATTCAAGTGTGCAACAAGCACCATTCTGTTGTACTTCCCTCTGTCTTAAACCATTTATAAAGTGACATTTTAGAGATAGTAAACGATAACGTTTTTCAAAGGCTTTCTTGGCCTCCATATTTTTCATCAAATATAGGATTATAGGGTATAGAAACTCTTGCGGAAAAAAAAAAAGTCTATAAAGCACTGAGAAAACAAAATGAGAGTAGCATAAACGTCTTCGATCTATGTGCAAATTTCCCAAGGCATGTATAGAAAATGAAGATGGTATAATGTTAAGCTTGGTAGCTCTATGAGCCTCTAAACTTAAAAACAGTAATAAGATATTGGTCTTGACACATATTATACGTGAGAAACAACATGGGTAGATATCAAGCAAATTATGCAAGCACCGGGTACTCCTGTTAAGTTTGAATTAAAAGCAAGACATACTATCTCCGCAGATAGGTTATGTTTTTGCTTTTAGAACTATTATTTCTTTTGTTAGGTAAACACTTGCAAACAGGCTAAGGAGTCCAATTCATTCACAACCACACAAAACAAGCATATAAACGAAACATAAACTTATAGCTAAGACGGTGTAAAATTGAATATGTAAACCAAGTGTATCGGATTCATCCCACCCTTAGCGAGCCATGAACCGATTCGACCGTATTCTATCATGGAGCCTGTTTAAATTTGAATGTGTAAACCAGGGTTACCGCATTCATATAATTCTACCGAATCATGCCTTGGTTAAAAAATAAAAAATTGAACATGTTATATCTATGGGTCTTGATAGTAGCAACAAGATGTGTATGTTCAAATGGTTAATATATGATGTAACACAACAAACGTCAAGAGTTCGAAGACTGCGAACCTCACTGTAGGCCTGAATTTTTGTTTAAATTTAGCCCAAATTGCTGTTGTTAATGGGTTTTCAACACGAGACGTGAGGGTATGCTTTACGTATGCTTTACTACTACACCAACTCTAGTGATGCTTTATTTGAACTTGACAAGATATATAATTCTGTTCTTTTCCGATGCAAAGTCGTCATTCCCAATAGCGACTTAGACACATAGTTGGCATGCGAAATGGCAACGTCAAACCACGATCCCTACATGGACGATAAATATTTCTATATTTCCAATGGAGCCAAAGGCTCGTTACTCTTTGATTTTGGATTATGATGGAATAAATCAAAATGCCTCACTAAAGTGGCTGCGCTTCTTTCTCTTGTGAAGTAGCTGTATTATATAAAAGAAAAAGTTCCCTAATTAACCATTCATCATTCACCCTCACAGATTCTCTACCCCATTTGCTCTCTTAAATCTGTGTCAAAAGCAAATGGGGAATTCCAAGAATATCAAAATGGAAAAAAAGCAAGCACCAAAGAAAATATAAATCCTACCTCGAGTTCACTAGCAAGATTGGTATGTTTGCTTCTAAGGGCCTCCATTATATCCTTCGCAGCATCAAAAGCACTGGCAGCAGAAGCCATCAAGCTCAACACACCAGTACGTCTCAATGCATTTTGACTACTATCATTGATGGTTGAACCCTGGTGCAAAAAGGGCTCTCCGGATGCTGGGCCAACTTCTCCACCAACAGAGCGCTCTGTTTCTTGGCTACTTCCACCATCATGAGCAGTACCTCCACTACCAGGCTGAGACATCTGATGAACTTGATTCTCAGATGATACTGTACCGAGCGAGGCAGGGCCACCAGAAGGGTGCTGATGCGTTCTCTGCTGAGCCATAGCTTCAGATTTGCTGGCCGCATCACGACGTTCAAGTAGATATGTTCGGAGCCAATAGTACAAAGCCTGCAATTCAGGGGCAACAAACCTTGGTCATTTTATTTTATTTTTGCGCAAGGGAGAGGGTTAAA
>JAGPOY010000097.1:0-16145 GCA_018983105.1 Silene uniflora | reverse complement strand
GTAGCAATTTTCAGTAGAACAAGCTTGCAGTGGGGGGCTTCAGTTCGTTGCAATGAAAGCAACAATTGAGGAATCCAGGAAAGCCACACCCAATGTGGTATTTGGTCCAAAAACTTGTCAAAAGACCTCCCAGCAGGTTCATTTGAGGTGTCAAAACTAAGGAGGTAAAGAACACGAGCTAGATAGCTTCGTGAGTTTGGAATACCAAATTTAATACCTTGAAGGAAACAACTGACTGCATATTCCAACCAAATTTCATCATGTGTTTCTTTATATGCCTGAAAAACGGTAAGAAATTAGACAGGCATCCACATTCAAAATACAAACATCATGTGTCAAAATAATAATACATACCAAGTCACAATAGCTTCCCCAGCTAATCCATCCTTTGGGCAGGTTTTTGAAAAGACTGATGGCATTGGAATATTCTCGATTAGCTGCTTCACAGTCATTTAGCTTCAACAAAAAGTCACCTTTCAAGCGAAAAATTTCAGCTTTGTGCTTGACTGGAAAATATTCAAGATTAGTACTATTGATTAAATTGAGTCCACTAGTGAGCTCTCCTTTCATTTCCAGATAAGCCTTTGCTTGTTCTCTAATTTTCACGAAGGCTTCCTATACATAAAACGCAAATAAGCAATAAGTTGCCTGTACTGTCTTATTTCTGACAACTTAGAACACAGCAATGACTGTGAAGCATTAAGATAGACTAAATAGAGATTTAAGCTTTAGAGCACTCAGAAAGATGGTCAATGCAGCAAAGATAGATTTAAAAAGGAGAGGATGGCACTCCTAGGTCCGACGAGCTAAATATGTATCAACATACCTGTACATCCATAAAGGAGTGGCCATACATCTTTTCCAGTATCGTGACACAAACATCATACAGGCCTTGTTTGCGAGTAATATGAGCCAACTTATTGACATTCCAAGCTTCGTCACGGTAACCTAGGTGGTAAAGCTGAGCGTTGGTTGAACCAGAATCCTTGAAAGCCTCTATGACAGCATTGTAGATTTCATTTCTCCACTGCAGCAAATCGTACCAGACATTCATGTTATCCCACTCATTTGGGGTCCTCAATCTCCAAGTCTCAAGAATGTCCTTTAGGTCTGCATAAATTCCTCCATTTCCACCAGAACCAGAATTCACAGCATGTTTATTTCCATTTGCAATATCCACTAAAACTCTAGCAGATTCCTGAACTTCAACCAGCTGCTGAAACTGCTGTAGAAGCGGTATCTTAGCATGCACTGACATTTCAGGCAATTGCCACCACTGCTCTAAGACATGGTCCACACCTTTCCCAACAATATTTTCAGCGTCTCCCACACCATTGACATTTTTTTCATGTAGTGCAAAGTAAGCATGAATTAATTTAAGTTTTGGAGTTTCTTCTACTTGGGCTTTAGAGATTACATCTTTCAAGTAAGCCCAATCAGGAACTTTCCAAGCGCAATCAAGTAAAATGTCGTAATTTTCTATAGACTTGCCAAAATCTGCCAGAGCATCCCACTGACTAAGTTGACTAGCACAGCACAGCCACTGCTCCTCCCACAGGCACATCTCAGCCTTAGGCACAGTGTTGTTGTATGTTCCCTGTGTTGCCTTAACCATGGCCTGGTAAAACAAGCTTTGCGCCCGCTGCCAATAACCATGCTGCACAAGTGAAAGTCCCGCCCTTGTTTCTGCTGTAACAGATCGTTTTTTCCATAACCCACACCTCATGTCCTCTTCATTGAGCAAACGGTAAAGCTCCGCTAGACATTCCGCACATTTAGTATCATTCATGAACAGCATAACATGACTTTCAAGCAGAGCTAATGCAATATGCCAAGCATTATATGTCTTTCCAATATATTTGATAAGTTCACTGGGCATTCGAGGTTGAGGGTGGCTTAATTGAAGCCCTTCCAGAAGGGCTTGTACAACATTAGGACGTTGTGTTTGTTGTTTCTTGTGACAATCTTTTGATAAGAGAGCAATCATTGGCTTAGCCAGTGCAACCTGCTCCTCTTTATTTAAGCTCACCCACACTATAGGAAATACCAATACCCACAAATGATATGCAACATTTGCATCTGTATGAGCCAGCTCTCTCAATGGCACGAGAAGATCAGCCACCTAGAAGAAAAGTAACAATTTTTAGTCCACTTTCTTGTTTACGTCTCTCTTTGTTTCTTATTATTATATGTTGTTCTCAATAAGATGAAAGACACCCTTGGACGGACACCAAGTCCCATCTCTCTCGAAATATACAAGTGCAACTTTGAAAATATAAAACCATACTATATTAACTAGTTTTCTTCAATATGAATATAATTGCGACACTCACAATTTTTTGGCAGAACATTGTGAAACTGAAAGTCAAAGGGCTACCTCAAGAAGTGAGAACAACATGCAATAGAAAAGCAAGACAAGCTGGACATATAGCACATGTGTGCCTAAGAAATCAAGAATACAGGTGTCAAGCAATTACATCATTGATATCATATATGGAAGGCTAAAACGTAGCCCAAATAACGTAAATGATAAACTTTTTGCCTTAGCCACACATTGATCTTATTTCTCAGCAAAATGTCGCATCGCCACGTGTTATTAAGTGCGAGTAGCATAGGGCATCAGAGATCATTCTCGGCTAAGGCCAAATGAATCACTCAGAAAACGACAGGTGATGATAGGGCGAGGAGACAGGAGGGAAACAGATGAGGAGAGAGTGACATAAAACAACTCGATGAGAAGAAATAATATAGATTGTGGACAAACTTGAGTGGTGCAAAAGAGCAATGGTCATAACTTCGGAGTTCTCAAGTGTGAGGACGGAAAGCAGACTAGGGAGAATGAGAGAACAGAATATAGGTGGTAAGCTGTCATGTGGTAGACCTCTGACATTGTTCTAGGGCAGCGATTTGACCCTTATCATTCTTCGTTAATAGCCCATCAGAAATAAAACATAATGAGAACAAAGCTAAACCGTAAGTTCATAACTAATATCCGATACCACTCCGGAAGCTAATGAAGAAGGTCCTCGAAATATTCATCTGAGGGAGGAATTAAAAGAAAAGTGAATTACATCAAAGAGAAAGGGAGAATCACCTTTAATCTGTTTGTCTTACTCAGGAAGTTGGCGTGCTTATGAACAAGCCCTTCAAATGTCAGTGGAACAGAATCTGGAGGTTCGGGGACATCGGTAGCCTGGTAGTTCATAGCAGAGCCATCAGGATGATAACTTGAAGAGATAAGAGGTGGCAATCTTGCGGAGTTAGGAGCAAGAGTGATAGACTGGTCTTCAACAAGAATAGCAAGAAGAAGATCAAGTCCTTGTTTAAGCCAAAAAACATCACTTAAAGCCTCCCAATCCTGAATCTGAATGATGTAATGCAACCGAGCAAATAATGTCTTTGCCAGAGATTCGTGATAAAGCGAAAAAAACTTATTTCTAGCTTCAGGGTCCTTTGCCCTCAGACCAAGCATGAACTGCCTTTCCACTCTCTGGAATACTTCTTGACGCAAGGGTAGAGGATACCTGCATGATGATGAATTAATCAGACGAAAGACTATTTGATATTATTCTGGCCTTCCCACATATAAGTCTTAAATATATAAAAAGTACCTAATTTTTTTTACGGAAAACTTAAATAAATACCTATTAGAATCAGCACATATTCCATACAAAAGATCTAGGTACTTCTTGTCCCATTCTTCTTGTACAGTAGGTGAAAAGTGATGTTTGTCAACTTGTGAGAGCTTATGAAGGAACGAAACAACTTCTTTTGCATTAAGAAATGTAGTTGGTGTGCCAGCTGTAATGGGTTTAGCGTAGTCATACTCAATCCAGCCTTTTATCACATCTAAAATACAAAGAAGAACACCAGCATCAGTGCCCTTCTCCGAAAGCAGCACATTCAGGATTTGTGTAATAGATCTTTTGTACTCGGGCACAAGCATGACTCGTGCTCCAATGATTTTCAGGACCAACTTCAAATTAGAGATGACAGCTCCTGCATCAGCGCCATGACGGGATGAGGTTACAGAATCTGGATCAGGTCTTTGACCCTGCGTGGAATAACATGCTAACTAATTTCCGAGTATTAAAATGTTCAATATTTCAATTACATTCATCTATCCGTAATGTGAAAGCAAACATGTAACTGGCAAATAAATCGAGTGGAAAAGTACCTGTCTCGATTGAGTACCACACAGTGAGCTCATATCACGTGCCAGGCGTTGAAGGATCCGGACCAACATAGATGGGTCAATGAGCTTTTTCTGAACCTCCATCAGAGTTTTAAGCACTAAAAGCACAAAGCTAATTGAGTTGGTCGAGGTATCATCACCAGTTGTCTGTGGAGCAGTGACTGCTGTGATTTGCTTTTCTATTAAATCTTGAACTTTTTGATACAAAACCTTCACTTCCCCCGGAGTAACAGTAGAATCCAAAGGGAACGTAAGAAATACAATCTTCAGAAGTGAGCACAGTGATTTTCCAGCATCCAACATTTTATACTTGAAACATGGTTCCAGAATCTGCAAAGTACACACAACAAGAATATATTAATGACACAACAAGAGCAAATGACGATGAGTTTGTAATAGAGTGAACCTATTTCATACTTGAGAAATATGGCTGATATTATTCTTAATAAACAAATGTGCCTGCTTCTCCAAAACATTGTTCATAACATCCAAACCCTGAGCAAGAGCAGCGGATGGATCTTTCGATTGAGAGGGCTGAATACTACTGAGCAGCTTTTCAAGATAATTGAACTTCACATTAGCATGTGGCCACACATCCAAAGCTTGTGAGAGTAGATCCAGGGCCTTTTTATACATCAAACTTGCTTCCTTGTCTTTGGGCTCTACCACCAAAGCCACCTGATCAAACAAGTAAAACTCACTGATAAAATGAAAATACAACTACAAAATAAATAGATGGTAACAGCTCTAAACATCTCTAGCGCAACTCAGTATCCTAAGTGGTTGGTAGATAAAAACAATCATTTCAAAATAGATACATGAATGAAAGGGAAAAAGGACCAGTATCTGAATAGTGCCAATCAACCAATGTCAACCATGTTGATTGAGATCAAGTAACAATCTGTCAAATCCACGTAAGAAAAGCTTTATATTAGCCTATTCCAACCTGCACCTGCTACTAATCCCTAAGATACACTCAAGCTCTATTCTTCGTCTCCAAGAAAGAAAACCTTGCTCCCAAAATCATCAAATAGAAGGCATCATCTACCAAATTTGGTGATGATAGCCCATACTTTATTTTATATCTAAATATTTGTAGTAGGTCTATGATTAAAATAACTCTTGCCTCTTCTTTGTAGGAGTTTTCTTCCCATTTATTGGTTGGTTTCTCTTCTATGGAAGGTTCAAGAAATATATGAAGGATCAATGCTCCTAAGACTCCTCATATGGTGATACAATGGATGTTGGGTTATCGTCTACAATATGTAAGATCATTCAAAACTAATCCTTTTCAAAACAATGCCTAATGATCTGTAGACCCCATAGCAGAAGAGTGTATGAATAAACAATGATTACAGAGACTATGCAAAGGGTCATATAAAGGATTTATTTTGTTCAGTTTCTATAAATTTGTATTAAGTTACTTTTGATGGCTTTTGTAGACCTATTATTATGATTTGGTCTTTCACTAAAAAAAAAATTCAATACACCATATGGTATAATATAATCACAACAGCCATTACTATTCACCTAGGCGCTTTGCTGCTTGGAAACTTGGTTTTGATTACAGGTGATTTTTACAAAAAAAAAAAAATGCACATCACAACCAACGCTCTTATATAATAGTAACCAAAAATTATGGCCATGTGATTACGGACGCAAAAAAATTGTTACTCCATCAGTCCCTCTATTTGATTGGACTCGGCTATATTTTCCTCTTAGTCCATTCAATTAGAAAAAAAAAAAAATCACTAAGAAAAGACCAAAACACCTTATGAAAGCAAGTAGATCCGCTATATTCGCTGCTCCTTTTGCCTTCAAATAAGAGACCTTGTCATTTTTACCCTTCGTATTTTCCACTATCTTAGAATTGGTGTCATACGCAATTGCAGTGATTTCAACCAAATGGAGTGAGTACATACTACACACTGGGCAGTTAGGTAGAACCAGTTACAAGGCATTCATAGAATCATAGTACTTTCTTGTTATTTAACACGAATACAGGTTCTCCCCCAAAAAATGCACATTTTATTAATTAAGTAGCAATCAGCATAAAGGTCGATATCAAATTCCAATTCCTGTAAATTAAAGAGTAAGAGGAGTAACGAACATCTTATATATATTAGTGGTGACTTAAAGAGAAAGCTAAAAGTTGATAAGAGATTTACCCTTATAAGAAAATTAATAATCATTTCTTCCATTGCAGCATTTGGCTTAAACTCTTCATCCGCCTGAGTAGAAGACCCAGGGGTTTCGATGTTAGATATAGATGCGGAACCTGGTGGAGATGTAACAGGAAAAGATTGCATTCCGGGTTCCATCTTTACACGCTTATTTGGATCCTCGGCAACTGATGATGCCTCTGAATGTCTAGTATCAATACTAGCCCCACGAGAGCTTAACACATCAGTATTTGACGTCATATCAGAACCAGTCACACCTTTCATTTCAGTTTGCCTCTGTCTTTCCCAGCCAACAACCAAACCGGCAAGTTCAATTGCTAGACGCCGATTTTCTGCAGTTGTAGTGAAAGGCAGGCCTAGTCGACTGAGAGAGTTTACCATTTGAGGCACAAATTGAGCTCTACAAGCATAAAAAAGCTCTGAATGACGAACAATGAGCTGGAAAATGTGAATCAGATTTGGAATTGAGTGGCCTTCTTCCACAAGAATCTTCTTTGTATAGCGTATCCAAATTGGCATACGATTATCTCCAGGAGGTAATCTCTTTGGTAATGCTGGCATCAATATGTCAAGTGCTTGCTTCACCAGCATTTTATGTTCAGCTTGGCAAGTTCTCAGAAGAGCAACAAACACCTGGTTCCAAGTGACAAGAATGAGATAAAAGTACTATATCCAAATAGAGAGACTGGTTATTGTACTTGATCTTTTTAAACCAATGACCTTGTAACAACTAATATGTGGCAAATAATGGAAATAATTTCAAACTACCTGCAGTATAATTTTCTCAGGGGCCTGATAAGCTTCCAGGAAGTGACATACGTTGACAAATGCCCACTGCTTACTTGCAGTATCTTCACGTTTGAGATGATTCCAGCCAAATTTAATGAGCTCTTTTCTATGATGTACAAGGTCACTCTGAAGATACTTCAAAAGCAGTGTGGCCAGTTGCAAGAGTTCTATCCTCAATGGTTCATCATACTCAGCAGAGACCTGCGTAAGATACAGAATGAAAATGTTAATACAAAAAATCAACTATTAGCATCTTACGATATCAAATCTTTTAAAGCATAACAAAAAAAAATCCAACAGTTCAAGGTCACAACCACCTCTTCTGGAGGATCAAGCAGTTTGTCAACAATCATTTTAATTATGCTAGGATCAACAACCTCCCAACTTTGACCACTTCGAAAGGCATGAGCCAACGTTGGAAGAACAAGCATTTGCAAAATCACTACCAGGTGATTATGACTCAGTTGCTTTGACTGAAAAATATCGAGAAAATGTGCAAGGAGTGTTTTCTTCAGATTAGGTGGATACCCCTCTGCCACCTGTATAGAAATTTCGGATATTTGAGTAGAAACAAACATGAGAACTCAAAATATAAAAAGCAAAAAGATAAGAGGATTAATAAATAAAGTTAAAAAAAATCGTACTATGCTCACCTCAATGATATAAAACTCTTTGAGGAAAGTAAAATCAATGCGAGTGTGGCATAAAAAGATGGAAAGAATGTCAAAGAGCACGTTCACTTCATTCTTATCATGCCGCAAGTAATTCAGGAAGCACTTCACAAGCCATTTGCTTTCCTTGACCTACAAAAATGTATACCACATATATTTCTCAGATACAACATAAAGCAGAAAACAGTAACTCGTGTCCCTTGAGTCTTTGTTTCTATTTGCTCCCTATAAAATATAGGAATGATCATAATAAATTGCCAAAACATCAGACTTAGGAAGGCCTGTGTTTCAGCCACAAGCTATATTCTCTTGTCCCTTGAGTCTTTCTTTCAATTTGTTCCTTATAAAATATAAGAATGATCATAGAACTGCCAAACATCAGAGTTAGGCCCTCCCTACCTCTCTCTCTCTCTCCTCACCCATTTGTTTACATACTTCCTATGTCGAATAATGATCTACTTAGATTGATTTGCACAAAGTATAAGGAACATAAGAGTTTGTGGATGACGATAATGTTGCTGAAATATGTGGAGCTAGAAACTATGCGACTGAAACTATAATGACCCCAAATAAATAATAAACAAAAAAGTAGAAAGTCAAAGTACAAAGAGTATTCATCGACAACTCAAAATGAAAAGCAGGACATTTAATTCACATCAAAGTTCCCAAAATACAAAATATGCGAGGACAATTTTGAAAGGAACTACGGTGTTGATTGGAGGGGGTGTCTTTTTTGCATTACAAAGACTCTTTTTACCCTCATTTTTTTCCTGAGTTGTGCCCTTGAGACAGATGGGCCCATGGTATATTTCCTCAAGGTTGCGATAGAAATGCGAGCGTTTTGTAAAGGTTTTGAAGATTACCGAAGTTTGCAACCGTACTTTTAATCGATATTCACCGCATTTAGCTAGATGAGGCTGCTACAGCTAATAGAGTCTGGACCTCACCATTATTACAATATAAACTACATCATCCAATTTCGAAGTTACTACTTCATTGGCCCCACATATTTAGGAGTCTGAAATATTTGGTGGAGAATACAAGTTGAATAAAATGTGAGTTAGATATCATAGTGGACACAAATAACAAACAAAAAAGAAACATTTCAATATATGCACTTTTAAGATGGTCAACCAAAAAAGGAAAGTAGGAAGTTTCAATATGGATGAAGCACTTTTAGTTTGCATACAAAAATATTCAAAAGCAAACAAAGAAATGGATGACATGGAGTATAATACTATAATCAAACTCTTCACGTGTCCATTAGGGTAACCACCTCCAACAAAAGGAGAAATTATAATTAAATGACCCAAAAAACCGGAAAAAAGGATTACGCATCAGATGTATTACATCATACCCCTTCTAGTAATTGAGTTTACATGTATTTTTTCTGAGTATTTAAATTTACAAGTTATATAATAATTTTTTGATGGCAAAACTCGAAATTAATTGAATTTATAAGTAAAGCTTTTGAGCAATGTTAAATTTTTTTAGCTTAATGTTTTAGTGAACGAGCTCAAAAACTTTATAGTAAAACTCATACGAAGTATTCTTTAAAATAAAACTTGAAAAGTTTATTATACAACTCAGAAAGTACACAATCAGACAAAGAATATCAATTCCTAAGAGGGAATATTCTTTTGATGTGGATAAAGATTGCATGAAAAGCTTGGGTGTTAACTGTTAATTGTTAAATCATGAAAATTGCATCAAGTATTCAAGCATATCAAATTGTCAACCCATCAGCACCTACCTGAACTAGGTTTAGTTCTTGTTCATTGTGCAGGCGAGTAATTCGTGCTGGTGACTTCCAGACAAGTACCAAGGTGTCAAACATGTCGCGATTGTTCAGCAGCCAGGTAGGCATCAATTTGACAAGAGTTTTCACAAGTGCCAATCCCTGAAAATAAGCATCTGACATAACTCCACCACTAGTTGACGGTACAAAAGAGCCTTCAGGAAGGGAAGCAGTGAGGCCTTCCTCTCGAGACTGAGCAACAGATACAGTGGCCAACGGCTCTGATTTAAGAACATATTCAGGAAAGGCACTTGCAATAATTTTCTGAGGGGACTTTGCAAGTTCCTCCCTTAAGGGCTGACCAGCATCAGACTTTATTATGTACATAAACCTGAAAAAACATACCAGAAAGTGTTCATCAACAAATAACTGAATAAGTAATCAGCGAAATCAACAATTATACTCAGCATTTTAAGCATACCGTCTGAAATACTTAGGCTCACATAACCGAGCAAGAAAGTAATCAACAGCTGCAGTAGAATATCGATTCAAAAATTTGGTAAGAGGCAGACGGTATGGGCTGTTAATCTCACTGTAAAATTGTCCTGGTGCAAGTGCTCCTTCCAAGTCAATAGTTAAACTCACAAGTTCATCCAGAAACTTTCCTGCAGCGCTAGGGAGAAGATGAAACAACTCGATAATGGCTGCAACAAGCAGAACAGTAAGTTCACAACATCATCACAAAGATAAGCAAAACGCAATCACATTGATTTTGTTACTCCGAGTCGGCTACAAGAGTAGACATGGCATGTCGTCGAGTGACAGGCACAGGACATTCTTGGGTGTCAGACACGGCTACTTTGTGACAAAAGTTTCATGTTATTGGTCTAAATAAAGTCTCCAAGTGTTGAGTCGTGTCGGAAGGTCGAAGTGTCAAACACACGACATGCAGCCAAAGTGAAATGTCGAAAAACATGGCATTGAATGAAAAAATTAATTAACCTGCAGCAATTTTTGGTTCTTCACCAGCTTTCCATGCTTTCTGGCTTTGCGCAAGTTTCTCGGGCTCTAGCCATTTCTTCAGGTGCTCCAACAATTTCCCACCTAGGGTTACGTTGAACCACGTGGATAGAAGCTCAAGCAAGCGAGCAAGACCTTGTAGAAGAGGCATACTTAGATTTCTAGTGTATGCCAAGTTGACCAATATGGGTCTGAGACTAGTCTGCAGAAGTTCTTTAGGCATCCTTTGCTGTTGAATAACCTAATGGTGGAAGCCAATTGTCAAAGAGGATTTAAGACAAACAAACACAGATAATTATATTAATATCACAAAAAATTTACAAAATAACATAGACTAGATCAGACGCAGTTGACACTAATACTACCTCTAAGGAAATTTATTGTCGCCATTTAACTTTTGTTGTCAATCCTTTTCTTCTTCACCAATAGTTCCAAATATGTAGAGATGCCATGTAAACTTTATCTAGTATGAATTATCAAACCAACTATTGTCATATTACGCTTTCAAAAAAGTCATACCTACTGTATAGTTGTATATTGTGAGACCATATAAAAACTTCACGCACAGTAAACTATGCTGCAAATTTTCCATTGTTAAGAAATACATGTTTGAAGATTAAAATTAAGAATGAAGGACAAATCAAAAGACCTGTCGTAGTCCTTCCTTGGCGACAGAGACAATTTCTGGTGTGCGACATGTTAACGACTTGAAGAACATGGATATAATCTTTGACCGTAGCTCAGCATGATTCGCCGTTTTGAAATCTGCCCATGCCATGGCCGAGCAAAGTAGCTCAATGCAAGCAGTGCGAAGTTTATTTAAGGATGTAGCCACTTTGGAAGTCATAAACTTCACAGCCCATACTGTCTCATCCGCTTCTGCAATATGCAAAGCCTCTTGCAGAAAATTAACTAATTCTTGAGTCAACTTCAGAAGTGGTGGCCTCAAGGCTAGACAGAAATTTAATGCGGTGACAGTTCCAACCTACATGTAAGAAGAACCAACACGTAATAAACCAAAATCACCAATAGAACATAGCAGCTTAGGACACGTGAACACTTTACCTGTCTTTCATAGAAAAATAAATATTAAACAATTCGATGAACCCTTTACCTGTTGATCAACAGTCTTTGATCGAAGTGGACGTGTGAAAAGGAGCTGAAGCATAGGTAGATACAAAGGCTCAAGCAGCTCAGTTACCTCACTACCTGTCCGACTTGCAAGCAACGCTAAACATGATTGTACTGTCTTCCTCACACTAATTGATGCATTTGCATTAAAAAGCTCGGCTGCAAGATATTCAACGACATCTTCGAAACTTTGCCTCCGAGATTCACTGTTTGCCTCATCGACATTGTTCACCACGCGAAGGACCTGCATCAATACCTGGGTTGTTTCTTCCAGCTCCTTGTTAGCATGTACCGGAAGCCTTTTCAGAACATATATCAAGCCTCGGGCAATTTTCACTTGAAAATGGCAGAGAGTTTCAACAGTGACCTTCCCGACCAAGGCGCCAAGTCCGGCAACACCTCCCATCTGAGCTTGCCATGTGACTCCATAGCATAAGTGCAGGAGCCGAGGCAAAAACTGCTCAAATACAGGAACACGAACACTAGGAGGCGGAGAGAAAACGGGATTCTTTGATGGGCTGGAAACAATCATAGGTGTTGCAGGACCTCCTCTTGACATTAACACATCATTATGCTTATACCGAGCAAGGAATAGAAGGGTCTCAGCAAATATGTTCAACGCACTTAAAGCAGCCTTGGCATGGAGCCTGTTTTCATCTGCTAAAACATCTACCAAAGCATCTAAGAATATTAAGGGATCCAGCTCTTTAAGATTAGAGCCTGGACTTGTTCTTGGCTTAGAACCAACATCTGTATTAAGTATAGAATCCCCAACAGTAGATGTTGTAGGAGCGTGAGCAGAAGAATGATTAACGTGAAACATCAGAGCAAAATGGCGGCAGACGTTGACTATGAAATCCTCCTCTGGGTCAAGTAGATCCGCTTCCGCACTGGATGAGATGACGATCATCAATAGATTCTTGAAAACAGACTTCTCAGCCAAAAGCTGAGTCTTTGTTTTTACACCCAAATCAGCCTGGAGTAACAAGCAACCATTACTACCTTCTTAATTCACACACATGCACAAAAAAAAACATGGTAATGCTATGGGCTATACCGTATCCCCCCACTGTCACCTCCAACCCCAGGAGTTCACACAAAGTGGCTTGAACAGCAAACTATGGTGCTGAGGTGATTCTATAAAGGTTGACGAGTTCAAACATTAATCTCACTTTTCAGAGAGTCAAGAACCAATCACTACGCTTTCTTGATTCCTACCATCAGGTACTAAATTAAGGCAGCAACTTCCCTAAACGACTACAGTTCCTTGACTTTTTGAGTAAAATGCAGAAACATAAGAATACTGGCAATGAAGAGATGCATACGAACTGAACAATTACATACAACAAAACAACGTGGAAATGACAAATGTTCTACTCTATTTAGTCTTAGGAGGACAATTTGTTGCAGAAGAAATATAGAGAAGAGACCACAGAAACTTTACTACAGTAGAATCTAGATCATGGCATTAAAGAAAGAATGTGACACTGCATTGCTATGGATTTGTACAGGTGCATTTATAGCCAACAACCAAGATTAGGCCGGGAATAAGAGAAACCTAACCTTGATCATTAGTTATAAGCATTAGAAGAAACTAACCTTGATCGTTAGTTATAACCATTAGAAGAAACTAACCTTGACATCTGAAGTCTCACATCTTCGCCAAGATAAATCACCGCTTGAAGATAATAATGTCGACAGATTCCCAGTCGTAGAGGTTTCGTCAGAAACGTTTCCTGGCAAGTTCAGCTGTGCTGATAGCGACACATGAAGAAACTTCAAAGCCTGTTTTCTATAGAAAAATTCTACAGGCCCATTTTTCTGCATAACAGTGGCTATAGCAAGGTTTATACAACGATCTAGAGGAACCAAGAATGGGGTTCCTGGCTCAAACGTAAGAATCACCCGAATTCCATGCTCGGGATTTTCTTTGCATTCGAGTGCCAATGGTTCCTTCAGAAAGCGCCTGTTGCGTCCACCCAACTTGCCAAGTAGTTGTAATGATTTCCCACCCCAAGGGTAGGGTGCAGGTTTCAAATGAGACCACAAAGCCAGGATAACTTCAGACATGACATTTGCCATACTTGGTTCAAGAAAATCAGGATTCAGACTATCGATCCAAAATTCGAGGGTCCTCAGCCCCAAGCTGACTAGCTCATCACTTGCTTTCAAACATAGCACCAGAGGCTTCATAAGACGGGGAAGGTAAGGCAACAAAGAACTTAAACGTGCAGGCAATGTCAAGCATAACTCCAACAGAAGATCTCTCATATCCTCTCCAGCTGGCCCCTCAAGCATAGCAAGTAACATATTAAGACAAGGTTGAAGAGTAGGAATTAACTCCCGCAGTATAAGTTCAAATTTTCCACCCCCAAGTGCATGGAACATTGTTTTAAGAAGTTGCAGATAACCAACAGGCTTTTCCACTTCAGTGATGTTTTTCATGCATGCTTCAATGATTACAGGCACATGAGGCAGAAGTATACGTTCTGAATCGGAAGGAAACTTCGTAACAGCAGCGAAAAGTAAATTACAGAGATGCAAAACTAACTTAGCCGCTGGCAAATCCGGGTGTTTTAGAACATCAAGCTTACTGCTCACCAAGAAATTAATCAACACGTCCGTACATGGACGGAAAACCTTTGCCGCTTGTAGGAGTGTCGAAAATATGAGAACCAATTGATTGTTGGAAATCATGCACTCAAAAAGCTCCGGCATGCAAAGTGAGAACATATCCATCAGATCACGAGGCTCCAAAATAGCCAAAGTGTGTGAGAAATGTCCAAGCATATCCTTCTCATCATCCGTATCTTTAAAAATAACCAAGCAATGCACACCATTCTTCAGAACACCACATGCTTTGCACACCTCATCTTCCTTCAAGCCTTTAAACGTAGGCAAACCAGATGAAGGTGAAACTAGCATCTGTTGATTTGCCCCATGTGTAGCCTGTGAATGTGGAGTATGAACATGAGTGATGGTCCAAAATATGGTCTTCATTCCCATGATCAAGGTCTTGACCAGGTGTCGACAATCACTGATTTCCTTGGAATGCTCAATTGGCACCTGCATATTCAGAACAGCCTGAACTGGAAGTTCAAGTTTTGACTTCAATGAAGCCCTATCTTTTCCTTCCTCACCCTCCTCCAGAAACTGCGGAATTGTGCGCTTAAAGGTACTAAACTTGCCAACAAAAGAATCAAGTATTCGAACCAGCAATATCCGTGCTTCATCCATAGAAGTCTGGTCAGCCCCTTTTTCATAAATTGGCTCTACAAGATTTAGCATAAGCCGTGCACATGTAGTGTGAATACTCAGTGATAGTGAGGCATCATGCATGTTGCTGGAGAACAAGTAAATGATTCGCGACAGTTGTGACAAAGAAAGATCTGCTCGAACATGATGAACAATCTCGGCCAGTAAACTGTAAGCCAGTGGTCTCAGCGTCTCATAACATGCCCTACCAGTTCCAACAAGAACTCTCTCTTCCAATAATGTGTCGATCAAGGGAAACAAACCCCTCTTAAAATCTGTCCCAAGAACGTGCTTAAGTGCTACAAGCAATTCCTTCCTTATGGAAACCGAGTCTGAACAGGTAACTAGCAAGTTAACAATGCTTCTACAAATGCTCTCTTCATGAGGTCTAATATAATCAGCAAAGCTCTTCAATAGGTAGGTCAAAAAAGAAACAGTTTTAACTTGTGCACCCTTCAAGTCAACGAAATGTGTCTTTAAATGTGGGGGTACTTTATCAGGACCGGGAACAGATATAGCTGAGACCATGAGCGGCAACAAATTAGGTATGATTGTCTGCACAAGCCTGCTATGCAATTGAAACAAAAACATAACTACTAGTGGACTCTCTGTAACAATTTTGAAAGATCTTGTACTAGGATTAAGCTGTCCAGATCCATGATAAACAGTCATAGCACCACTAATCCCACTACCACTAGATGAAGGAGTGAGTTGATCAGACGTGTCCATTTGCTTAATATCATCAACGCCTCCAGGTGTCCCAACAGGTGGAACTGGCGCCATAGTTGCCGGATTCTCGAAAAAATGGCTCACTGTCAATCTGAAGTGCTGGTATATTTTACATACAAAATCCAGAAAAGGTTGTACTTCAGTCTCAACAGTGGGACGGAAATTCCTAAGCAAGTCAAAAACAATACGAATACCTATCAACCCGTTTTCTTCATTATCAGTGGTGAGCACTTGCATTGCAACCTTCAAAAGATCCTGAACAAAGGGCCGTAACACTTCACTATGAGGCAAACGGTTTAATATTTCAATCACAATATTCCGGAGCTTGTGCTCATGGTTATCAGTGAACTGTGGCTTAGTAATCTGAAGAAGAATCACCGAGAATGCCCTAAAATAATACTTCAAGAAATTCAGATATTCTGCCGTATGTGCTA
>JAGPOY010000096.1:0-31880 GCA_018983105.1 Silene uniflora | reverse complement strand
TGTGTATTTGCCCTTGGATAGACTCTTCACATTATTTTCTTTAACTTTTAAATCAAATTAAAAATAACTATATTTTTAGAAAAATACAAAAATAAAATACTTATCAAATAGTATAACAAAAATATAATCATAATTGATCAAATAACATTTTATTTAGAAGATAAATAATTGTAAAATGCATAATTATTTAATAATAAAAAATAAAACGAGCTTAAACGAGCTTCCGATTCTGAGCTCTACTAAGCTCAGAATCGGCTTAGATTTGGTTCACCTAGGCTCGAAATCAGTTTTGACTGATTTCGAGCCGAGTTTTGACCGAACTGATTCCGACGGCTCTACGAGCCGGCTCAGATCATTTACAGCCCTAGGTAAGGTGACTAAGGTCCCCCAATTCACCTAAACTTTTATGCACAAAAAGAAAAAGAATACAACAATGTACCAAAAAAAATAGAATACAACAACACAAATATAACCCAGTGTCTTAATGGCTCCTACAAATACACGCTATTACTCTGACACTTCAATTAGCGGCCTTGTCGTATGTCCGACACAACACGACACTTCATCTTAGACCACATAATATAAAAAAAAAATTACACAAAATAGTTAGCGGCCTTGTCGTATGTCCGACACAACACGACACTTCATCTTAGACCACATAATATAAAAAAAAATTACACAAAATAGCTGTATTCGACACTTCAACAGACCATATCAGAGACTCGGAGTAACACAAGATTCAAACCACATAATGTCACTAGTTTTTAGCAATATCTTTGTCCAGTGATAAAAAAATTTGAATAATTCGGGTCATTTCGAGCACAAGTTAATTTTACCACTTTAAAAGCCTCATGGCCCGCATCCTTTCGAATTTAGGCAAGCAATTGGTCTCTCTTGTAACGATCATAAATTATGACGGGTCTAAATATGATTGATAATGTCACCTATCAAATAATGGTCACATTTTCTCATTTAAAATAGTCTCACTTGATTCCGTCACAATTTGTGTCGAAAAAGAACTCGTCACAAATGAGAATTTGTATTTTGGGCAAGTTTGAAGTAGGTCTTTTGACTTTTCAGAATTTTTGTTGTAATTTTTTCATGTCACACTGACTACAACTAACAAATTGGACGTCACTCTTAACTTGATTCTCAAAACCTTCTTCTTGTAATCTCAACTGTTTCTGGTATCAATTCATTCCTCTGTAAGTGTATCACTTCACTCTACCAATTATATATTCGCCGGTCAATTCTTTACGTTTTTCTTATTTGATTGTCTCAGTCAGTTGTTTCCGTTTCCGTTTCCGTTTCCGTCTGTTTAATTTTAATTATGTGCGAGTTGATTTTGCCTTTTTCTGAGTATTTTTGGTGCCGAAAGCAACCGTAAGTCCGTAAGTATATATGAAGTATGTCTGGAATGGAGCGAGTACGTTTCTATGGCTAATTTTTAAATTTTGATCAATTTATAAACTGTATTATGTGAACTGTGAAGTAAATGTTGATGCTAATGCCCAGAATAGTTGCGAGTAATTTGTTCTTGATTTCTCCGTTTTTACTGTCAATGCTCAGAATAGTTGCGAGTAATTTGTTCTTGATTTCTCCGTTTTTACTGTCAATGCTCAGAATCGTTGCGAGTAATTTGTTCTTGATTTCTCCGTTTTTACTGTCAATGCTCAGAATCGTTGCGAGTAATTTGTTCTTGATTTTGATCAAGAAAAATGTAATTTAGGTTGATTATTTTATCTGAAAGCAAATATGGAGTAGAATTTAGGTTATAAACTCCTCAATCAAATGCCCTGCCCTCTGGTGGGGGTTGTTGCAGAATACTGAATATGAGGCTTTTGAGTAATTAGATTTTTATCGTTTCGACTGTTATTTCGTGTCATTTTAGGGAAAGAGTGTCAAGTTTGGTTTGAGAGTAGTGAATTAGGTTGAATTGTTAATAGCATTGGCGATTTGGCGATATAGGAAGACAACTTTTATTTTCGGCTAGAATGAATTTGATGGGATACAACAAAATGGCTCAGTAGAGGGGTACACTTTTGTTTTATTGTGAAATTAATGCTGTGAATGCAATTTTCCACGCAATTTTCATTTTGGAGACATGTTAATGCTACATTCATCCGGCTCCCTCTCACCTTTGCGGTTACTGGGAGCCCTTGTGCACCATGTTATTGTAGAGTTTGAAGGGACACTGCCTACAAGTTTGCTTTTGATTATTTTCTTGCAGTAATGCCCACGCCCCTTTCTCATTCAGCCTTCCTTTTTGCAGTTCAGATGGCTTGTCGACAGAGTCTAACAAAGAAAACAATCCTTATGCGAAGATGGTACCACCCATCCATAAATCACATTGTTTGTCACCATAGAGAGAGCGATAAGGAATTCCATTCACAAAGTCATAGTCAATCTCGGAATGGAATTGTGCCTAACATAAGTGGCTTGTCTGGAAATGGAAGACATAGATTTTTCTTGGGACAGAATAAATGTTTGTTTGCTTTACCTTTCACTCAGGGTTTTGGACTTTCATTGACCAGATATATGTCAAGCGAAGGCTGGGAAGGTTCCAACAGTGTTGAAGTTTTGGGGAATGCTGCTAATACGTTAAATGAAACAGTAGAAGTAGTTTCCTCACAAGCTCCTGTTGTTAGTGAGGTAGCTCTGGCCGCCGCTGAGTCTTCCATACCAGTTGCCGCTCTTCAACACTTGATTGATATTGTGCATTCTTTTACTGGTTTAAACTGGTAATTTACCCATCTAGGTTCTGAAATTAGAGAATACAGTATATGTCACTCTTCTCATACTTTCTAGTTCATGTCACCGAACATCTTCACGCTTTTCTAGTACACTATGTTGGAGTTTATCCATATATGTGTGTCAACTGTAGAATTAGAATGGAAGCTCTATGCACATTTGGCCTAAAAATAATTGTAAATAATAAAGAGGTTTGGGCAGTTAGTAGATGTATCGGCAAAGAGAAAGTGTTGGAACTTGTGAAGTTTACATGAAACCCTGAAGAGATTTAGCAGATTTTTCTCGCTACCCAATGTTTGGGGCCCAAACTGCTCTTAAATTGTGTCATTATGATTTATTCTTACAATCAATTATGATCTCCGTATTTCCAGGTGGGCAGCAATAGCTGTCACAACAATTTTGGTTAAAGGAGCAACTCTACCTTTTCTCATAAATCAGCTCAAAGCTACCTATAGATTTCGTGTAAGTCTGCTTCAACTGACAAGGATTAATCTCTTGTGGAATTACAGATACATCATGTGTCTCAATTCCATCTTTGTTATCATTTATCAACTACCTTGAATTTCTGGAGTCCTCTAAGTTTACTTTGTCGTTTGCGTTTCCATTTGGAGCCAAGACTGACATTTTATTGGTTCTGGTCTTCTGGACTATGTGGAATAATGCAAAATGGCTTTCACAACTGACTGCAGTTATTATTATTAGAATTAGCAGTTATTTCATGCAATTTTCAAAGAATTTTCATTATGGGTCTAGAAACAGCCCGTTTGTATTAATAAGTCGGGTAAGACAGCATAGTGCATAGATGCGAGAATATCCAACACCCTTTGCCTTGCCATTTACATCGCTAATTTTATTTTGTTCTTCTTGTCTGAGTTTACTTTGCGCGAGGCTGGCCTGCAAGGCTGTGATTTTCTATGAAGAAATTCTATGCCTTTCTCTATAGTTCCCTCTCCTGTGTGTGGTTTCCCTTGTTGCGTTCTTGGTGCTGATCCAAAAAATTGTCTTGGTATTCAGTGTTTAACTAGTTTCATTATGCCCTCGCCATCTGTACATTACTTGAATGTGCTTATGTGCCATTTCTAACATAAAAGGCTGTTACGCGCAGTTGATAGCGCCGCATCTGAAGGAGATTAAACAGCAGATTCAAGCATCGGTATGAAGTTCCCATCTGTTGCTCTCTTGTATGGGTTAAATCTATTAACCCTACTATTAACACAAGTTCTATTGAAGCCTTGTCGTATTTGTGCTTATTTGTAACTGTATCCTTGTGATTGATTGTATCCCTGCGATTATATTACCAGGACGATCCCATTGCGCTGGACGAGGGGAACAAAAAAATGAACGCGTTGTTTGCAAGGCAAGTATTTTACTTGTTCTTCTGTCATTTGCCTTACCTTGAAAAGTGACTAGATAAGCATCATCACATATATTAGACCCTGCAGGGTGGTCATTCAAGTCGGGTCAGTTCATCATGTTTTGGTATTGACAACAGATATGGAGTCAGCCCGTTTACACCATGGAAAGGACTTCTAGTTCAAGGTCCTATCTTTATTGGCTTTTATCTGGCTGTGAGACCCTGTACTCCCACTTCAACATTTCTCTTTTAAAATTAAGTTAGCGGCTCTAGTACTTTTAATCTCAATAAGCTTGTTGACGATCTCCCAGATTGCAAATATGGTTGAGAAGGTTCCATCTTTTAGAACCGGTGGTGTTCTCTGGTTCACTGATCTTACAACTCCTGATACTTTGTTCATCTTCCCTCTTCTGACGTCAATATCCTTCTTGATCACCGCTGAGGTTGAAATTCAAAGATGATTGAGTCTCTTGCACATTCCATGTCAATTTTCAGGGGTTTTGTCTCTGCTAACTGCAGTTTTTGCAGTGCTATGTGCGAGAAGGTAGTCGAATGACCAGTACCAAGAAGAACTCTGCAAGGATTATTGCTATTCTTACAATACCACTTTTAATGGGATTCCCAAAGGTATATGATTTATTTGAGAAGATGAATCCTTGCAATTTTTCCTAGAGGTGCCACGAGGCGCATAATTTGGATTTAAAATTGTTGGGCTTCAGTCGTAACTATTATTCATCCGCTAATATTGAGGTTTGTTGCAGGCATTTTTTTGCTTTTGGATACCCTCCAATGCGTTTAATCTTGCATACGTATTAGGTGAGTATATTCACTTATGAAATTATTTTTTACTAGTTTGGGAAGTTATTGTTTCCGAAAAATGCCCACAAAATAAAAAACTTGAGCCTTCTGGATGAATACACCTATTCATAACCCCCTGTTTTTATTAAGCTCCAGCGTGTCTGATGAATTGTTTTTGTTTGGCTTTGTCCATAAGACTATAAGATTAGATGGTCTTAAGAGCACAAATTCTCATTTAAGACGGACACTATCCGTCTTGAGCTTAAGATGGATGGCAAGCTGTCTAGGAAATGCCAAAAAAATTGTCTTTATTACCACCATGTCGGAGTATCTGACACGTTTTAAGAGCAAGAGCAAATGCCTAACGGTACTCCTCAATAAGTGTCAGAGTAGCATGCCTAACTGCCTAGGCCATTCTTTAATCAGTCGCTTAACCACGATTACCAAATGCAGATTGAATGTTGCTTTACAGAATTCTTGGTCCTTGCAGGTATCGAACACCCTGAAATCAGGAAGTTATTGGATCTTCCTGGAGCTCCAGTGTCTCCTACTGGTAAATCACCTTCCAGACAGTCAGTAACATCATCCGAGCAACATGAAACCGATGAAAAGCCAACAAAGACCCCTGATTCATCCCAAGTTGCTGTCACGAGGGTTTCGTCACTCGCAGTTATAAAACAAAGGATAAGACATCTCGAGCGACAGCTTAAGGCGGAAAAGAAAAATAAGAAGGCATGAAGGTTCAATGACTTCTTCCGGAAGAAATGACAATTTCAAAAGTCGAGCGAGAAGGACAGAATTTCCTTAATTCTGACAGTTTTTCAATGAAACCTTAGCAACTCTGTATTTTGTATTTCTTGCTCGATTGCATCCTTTCTAACCCGCTCTCCCTTCATGGTCCAACACTAATGAAGGTAGGAGTTCTACTAAAGAGTTTGTCCTATCCAGGCAGTTGAGATGTAGTTGCATGCCTTAGTTGGTGTTCCTTCATCGCCTTCTCAACTGCTATACCGTGTATGTGGTCTAGGTTTTTACGTATCCTCGCTCATTTTAATGAACATTCTTTACATTTGACAAAAAAATAGAAAGAATTAACATTGTTTACCTCTCGGAGCTTTTAATATTAATTTAAATTATTCCTATCTCAGAATTCGACATTTACCACAGGTCCTATTTTAGTACAAATGAAAATTTGTAATGGACCCATAAATGAGATCCAACACATAAATCATCTAACAAGCTTATGACGAATTTGTCCGCCAGAAATGAGAATTTGTGAATTGTGATCATCTAAACACGATTTCCTATAAGACTACAACAGTAATGTTATACATTGTACAAATTGATGACTTGCAAAAATTACATTATATACGGATTTGTCGGCATGCTGACATCTTCAAAAACTGGAGAAAAATTCGCGAATTTAGCCACCCAATTATTCATATAAACCATGAAAGTAAGAGAATTTAACCGTCTTCAGAAGTGAAATCTGGCTCGGCTGGCTTTGGGAGATTGAGAAGAGGGGATCTCGGTGGCAGCATCCTGGCATTTGGTGGAGTTTTACGTCGCAGGTTACGAAGTGCATTTGCAGCAAACCTGGAAACATATATAGTGGCGCCAAGGCTAGTTGGTGGTGAGCTTCCACCCTCCCTAGGCAAACCATCTTCTGAAGCGTCCAAAGCTTTCTCAAGCTTTCTTCTCGAGTACCGCCTCCAAGCTGCTTGTATGAAACCGGCTGCCCATAACCTCCACTGATGTGATGAAGATCTGTAGATATTAAAATATTCAAGCCAAGATGCAAATTTGATCCAAAATTTATCAAAATGCAAGGCTCTTTCTTTTAAATGGAACAAAAGGTACGTTATTGTTTGGTTCCGGATATCAAGGAATAAAGAAGGATGACTCGATAAACTGGTTCTACTTCGTGCAATTCTGAGGGTGCCTCTGGACACAGGGCGGCAGACCATTTTAGTTCTGGTTGAAATTTGAGGGGAAAAAAAGTCGTATTTTGCTGTAGATATCAAGAGCATAAGGCCGTAAAGCAGTGAGCTGCAGCCTTATGGCTGTAGATATGTTTTGCTTCTAAGTCATCAAGATTAATGGAAACAGGCAACCAACCATCATTCATCGAGTCGGAAACTAATGAAAGAATAATTAGATACTGAGACAAAACAGTTTGCTTGCCTAAAGGTGTGTCGGAGTTGCTTGCTGTGAAGCCTACGAAATTGTGATGCCACAAACTTAAGGTCATCAGGCATTAAGGCAAAGGCTTCAACATCAGTTTGGCTCTGTACAGTCCTAGTTGATATGGGCAGATTGGATGAGGACTGGGGATCTAGCGCCCATGTCAGTAACTCTTCTCCACAGAAGTCACCGGGATCGAGATATAGTGAATTAAAGAAGCCAGTTCTTCCCCCATTGGTAGTCATAGTCAATAAATTTCCTCTCATTATAAAGAGCATCTCGTTCACAGGATCTCCCTCACGAACAATGTAGCTTTTCTCAGTGTAAAGGACCGGCTTCAGGCGATCACACACTGCGTCTTTCAGCCGTTCATCCATTTTCCAAAGCATTGGCACCTACACAGAAACGGCTCAATTAACTGGATATGATTTTTTTTAATGGGAAGTAGCATCATTCCATGTGATTTCGTTGTCGGGTCATTCGAAACAACCTGTCTGTGTTGTCAACACAGGGGTATGGCTCTCCCTCCTCCCACCACACACCTCACCCGCCATGCCATTGGCGGAAGCCTTCGTGACACTTGATAATGTTATAAAGACCAAGGAGTTTTAAGCATATTTCCAAGTGAGTAATACACACTATAATATGTTATAGACTCTTAGCCGTCTTTGGTGAGTGTTAAAATTTGAGAAGCCGATGATTTAGATCAGTGCAACTTACCTTCTTAATTAGAGCCAGGCAGAGATGCCGCTTTATATCCCTTCTGAGGTCCTTTGGAAGGTTATGGATTACACATTCTTCATCAACGCCTCTTGTTTCTTGCCACTTGTATTGCTCATACCTCCTAATCCTCTCCCTCAAGTTCTCGGGGAGCAAACGATGAGACATCCACTGCTCTGCATCTCGCCTTCTAACTCTCATCTCCTCAACTCTGACAGTTGTTGATTGTAGATATTCCTATATAGAACAAACCCATCATCACAAATTTTATAATTCCAACAATGTGCTATAAAAACATTATTTGGAAACAGAATGGGGTATTATAATGCCGGGCAGTCTTTTTAGATCATTGAGTCGGTTACAGCATAGTATAGTAACCGGAAATCTAAAATGAAGATTACTATCAATTAATTCATTACTTGTACATCTTAAAACACTTATAGTGTGCATAAGCATGAAAGTGGTATATGTAGCTAAATACAAAGATGAGAGCCATAGAAGATTAGAAGTGTAGAGCGCAATCATGAGGTTTGCGTGAAGAATGAACTCCTTGAAAATCATAACCATCATGATAAGCTACTTTACCTGCATATTCCCAATGAGCAATGAAAACAGAACTAGTCCAGCGATGCAAATGAAGGCAGCAAACAAGTTCTCCCCAATAAATGTACTTGTTTTGAGATTCTGACCAAGAGAACTACAGGAAAAGAATTTAAGAAAATCAGTCTTTGTGATTACAATTGGCCTAATGCATGCCTCGAGCAAATCGAATTTAGCAGCATAATATTGATCATAAATAAAGCTCAAGAGAAGCAATAGACGCGAAAGGAATAAGTCATGACGATAGCAGTTGGTAGTTTGGCACCTTACTAGGAACGACAATTTCAAGGCGTGAAGGGTTTGTTTAAGGCATTGAGGACTTTATATGAAAAACCCACGAAATCACGAATGAAGAATTCTAGACCACTTTCCCCAAAATCGACACCCTCATGAACTGTATAGTGTATGAGATGGGACATGAAGAACTTTCGTTTTTGAGATTCTCTGTCATACATGATACACCAAGGGATGGATGTAACACTGCGTTTAGTAAACAATTACGGTGAACGTTGGTTATAGCTAAGTCTTCAAAGGCAATGATCAAATGATCAAATCCATTAGTTAAACTAAAATATTACGCACGCTAATGCACATTATATGACACATAAATCAACTACATAAGACAAGAAAAAACAGGCATTCCTTTCAAGAACAAAAAAAAAATCCATTATATTCAGAATGAACAGAAATGAGTGAATTTTTTCTTCTGTTTCTTGCAGGACCCAGTATTCAACATAGGCCATATTGGTGTTGGTCGGCTTTCAACAGAGCTTCACTAGTTCACTGGAAATGAGTTTAGCACGAAAGGACAGAGTATCGCGTACCTAAGGTTGCGGAGGCCCCACCAAAAACAATAGAAGAGTTTTTTAAAGAAGTCGCTAGATTGCACCACTTCTAACTGAAGGGCGTCAAAGACCATGCCAAAGTTGAAGGAACTAGAGTTTGTGATCTGATCAGGCTGAACAAGGCTGCAATAATCCTCATTAAATGTATAATTTCTTCCATGTTTGTCTAAGTATCCGCAATACAAAGACATGCGGTGGCATCCCTGACCCAAGCATGAATCATGCCAGCATCTGCCAAGACGATCTATTGCAAATAGATACCAAACTGCTCCGAACACCTGTGAACGTCAAAGAGTTTACATTGTTAGACATTGCTTCAAGTTCTACCTAAAGATCTTGAATGCACAAGGCACTTGGTTGCTGTCACTCAAGACTAAAAGCAACCCGCAGCTGTCTTAAATATATTTATAGGACACAAGAGATACCTCTTCATGCTTAGGACATATTTTTTGTAAAATATAGAAGTTTAAGCAACTGAAAGAAAACTGTAATGAAGTTCTAAAACGGATACTGACTGCATGGTATCCAAACTCTATCTTGCCGACTTGCCGTTCATGGTATAATGCAAAACAGTAATCGCTTTTTTTTTCTATATATAAAGCATTACCTGCATCCATGGCTTCTAAAAACGAAAAAAAAAAACAGCGCAATGACATGTAGAATTAGAGGAAACTTACGTGGCTAGCTAGCATGTAGAGAAATAGATTAAAAGCAGCTCCTGCCCATGCAGTCTCAGTAATTATGCCTGATGTCCTTGTCACTCCCTTGTATAACGGATAAATGCGGAAGAGCCTTGGCAAATACTGGGTAAAGACCACCAACTTCAACAACCCCTTTGAAGTCATACGACCACCACTCATATTTGGAATGATTGCTAAAACTGCCAGCTGAATATTCCAACATAACAAAGGAATTGTTTTGCTTAGTTAAATTCCTGATTTCCTGTCAGCACTTTACGAGTAATTAAAAGGCTTAATTAACTAACATGATGCTCTTGAAATTTAGTATAAAACTGTTATTCATAAACTATATTTCTTTACAACCTTCAGAGTTACGAGGCTGATTAGATTCTCCACTGTAATACAAAACTACACATTGAACCACTGTTATCTTATGTGGTTCTTAATTTTCACTTCTTATGAGTTCACCAGTATTGTGATCATGAATACAGCCAAGGGATTGATATAAATCCGTAACGGGATAACAAAGCTCCATAATTTGCATGGACTAACTTTCATAGGTGACGCTTGCACCTTAAAAAAGGGTGTATCCTAATGGTAAGTAGACAATGATCCTGTACTATGATGATTCTGTCCACACCATGACATCAATAGCTAAGAGTTACGACATATTATCATTTTCATGCTAGCCAAGATTTTATTAATCCAAACCAGGAAAAAAAAATACCTGAGGAAAAGGCAGCACGGCTAGAACATCAACAATGAAATACGAAGAGAGGTATCTTCTAGCTATAGCAGCAGGATCCCTGATTAACTCGCCACGGCCAAGCACTCGAGAAGAAGGAGATATAAAGCCAGTACGAAACTGTAAAATTATATGAAGTAGATAGAACAAGTCGGTGATTGTCCGAAGAACACAAGCTATAATTTCCAACTTGTGATCCAACTTTAGGCATTTTTTCTTGCCATCTATAACCGGAACATAAAGGAACAATGGATCCAAGGCCATGGCAAATACACATGAGATGAGAAAAATCTTGTTCCATTTACGCAGAAATGGTCCCTGCGGGTCAAGAATCTCTATCTGATAGCCAGACTTTTTTCCGGATGCATAATGGAACGAATCAATGCTCAGCGATCCTTTCAAGCTTCTAATCCCTTGAGAACTTCTCTGAACCCCTCTCCTGATAGCATCCAATGCAGACGAAAGTGTTGCTTTGTTCTCCGAAAATGGAGATGGAGACGGAGACGGAGATGGAGATGGAGATGGAGATGGAGATAGTGATGGTCCCGTGGTAGGAAACAATGGCTGTTCAGAACTGGTGGACCCCTCTGAATCCCTATCCTCAAACCTGGGACTCGGAAAAAGCAGCATAGTCAGGCAGCAGGCACATATTTGAGTAAAAATCAAACTGGTGTAGAACAATACGGCCTTAGTGGATATAACTGATTATGGAGACCTGACGGTCTGACACAGTGACACTTGACTCATGGTGTTGAGTTTCCGTAAAGCATGATTGCTTGTGAATTGAAAGATCAATACATGCATAAAAATGAAATGAGGACGAAAGATGACAGAGCTAAATGCTAGGATGTAAATGATACCTACCTGACATATTTGTCTAGCTTGGGATTATCAAAGCTTGTGAGCTGAATATTGCTTGACATGATGAATTGGCTGGTCCTGAGGTCCGATTTACCAGTTGTAAATTATCGACAAGACATTAGAACCGCCAACTAGCCCTGAGCCCCTGACAAAATGTTCATATCCAATTCAACACTTTTTTTTAATGACAACAAGATTGCAACATAAAAAAGACGTTTTGCTGATTATTGCCTGCTTCAATCAGCAGGAACAACAGGAAATACGGGCGTTTTTATGGGGGTGTTGTGTAACGAGAATAAGGCCACAACAGTCTAAAATTTCAAGTTCAGTAGTGCCTCAAGGGCTCTCCGTGAATAACTGGGTAACAAAGTCGAATGTACATACAAAACCTTACTTTGTGTTACCAACGCTGTTTTTACATGACCCAAAATGAAAATCAGGACGAGAATTGCATTAACTGACTGTCACTACATAATACCAAAAAGAAAAAGACACAATCAATTTAGCGAGCCATTTTGCTTTATTCCGACCTAAGAATACGAAGTCTTTGACTCCACAGGGAATGAAAAAATCCGATAAAGTTGATTCTAACACCAGAAACAAGGTTAAATGGTCTCCAACCATATTTACGGTGAACAAATTACTCCGTATATGTGACGATCATGATTCCGTAAAACAACAACAGCAGACACCACTTCTGGAAGTGAAATAAAGAATTAAAAGTAGATTACTAGGTCAAACAAATGTATAGTCAAATTAAGTCAGCTTTGTTTTAGCAATTTCTATTACCTTTCTAGTTTCTACTATGAGTATTTCTGTATTAGTGTATTACCTAACACTCTTTTACCTTAATAACCGGATTTTTATACTCCCTTCGTCTCATTTATATTGTCGATTTGACTAAAAACGTTAGATTAAAGAAAATGTTACGAATCAATTTTATTTCCTTTAACTAGGTGGAACTAAAAGGAATACTGTATTCAGAAAGGGTGCAACGATTTTGGGATGCATTCAAAAATTTGGACAATCTGATGGAAGGAGTATCATTTACTCCCTCCGTCCCGATCAATTGTTGTCCACAGGTTTTGCCACAAAGACCAAGGAAAGAGGAGGAATTATTAAATGACAAGTAGACCAAATTGAGTGTGAATGTTCAAATTGCTCGTCAAATTCATTCTTAAAATGAAAAGACAACGGTTGACCGAGACAACCAAAAATGGAAATATGAAATAGGACAACAAATGACCGGGACATTCTTTCTTTGGGCGGAATTTACTACTCGTGGACGGTGGACCGATACTAGATTAGCCACCCTTTTTACCAGGCTGACGGTTTCTAACACGGTAAGTCATAATCTCAACTCTCAAGTCAAATTACTACAAATTTTAAGGTTCGTTTTTGTGTAAAGGGAGCCGTAAAGGCGAATATATGAGTATCATCCTTCGTGACTCCGAATTTTAAGTTGAGGCTCATGACGTAGTTTGCAGCTAGTTCACACTCTTACTTACCTGCTACACATTTTTATGAATATAAAACTAATTTAAATAAATAAATTAAAAAAAAAAAAAAAAAAAACTAAAATCATACTTGCAATTGCTTTCAATTGCGATTCATGATCAAAACTCCATCGTCCTGCAAAATTGTTCAATGAAACATAAAAAACACAATAATTTAGCGAAAATCATCCTCGGTAAATTATTTGTTTAAGGAATTGAAGTGATAAATTACCGTTTAATGAGCTGGTTTAGCTGAATTTCACAGTAGAATCTCAAATTATTTGGCAAATTGCGCTTAAAATTAAGCAGTAAGCAGCAAAAAATTGTTCAATCACACACAATTGTTTGTTTATTTTATCAGATGAAATAAAAATAAGAAAAAACAATGATATGTATGGAAATTTTGGGAGTAAAATTGAAGTTAAGGTGGGAAAATGTGAAGGAAATTTGGTGTGCTGAAAAATTGTAGAAGGCAGTTACACTTTCAGAGTTCAGACTCCATTTTTATTGGAAGTGGAAAACTTAAATAAATAGAGAAGAAGGAAAAAAAGAAGTCAAGGTTTTGAAACTAGAGACCAAAAAGGAAGTATTACATAGCGGTTGTTTCTCAGAAATTCTCGTTGAAATTGCCATTTCAACCCACCAAGTCAACCCAATACCCCAACTTCCCTTTGTGGGACCATCTCCTTATAATACAATGTGAGATAGGAGTAATACACAACGTATTTAACAAGTTTTAAAGCTTCTCAAAGTTCTGATAGTGGGTGGAGTGTAGTGGAGCATACGAGTGCTTTAAATTGTTGTAAATTGGCAATGAAATGAGAGGGTTTGGGTTCGAGTTCGTACACGGGAGTGCTGCGGTTATCTGTCATCTTAAGGAATGTCTTATCAGACACACATGGTTTTAGGGTATTGATCTTAAGGTTTGGTTGAGAAGCAAGTCTCTCTTATAATGGGCATATTCATATAAGTTGGAGAAACGGTTAAGTAGTACATATATGGATAGATAAGACAAAATAGGTTGTTACTTTTTAGGCACTCGATTTTTATCTTATCTACACACATGAGTAAAACTTGACATGTCGCAAAACTTGCAACGGTCACTCCGTCACAAAATTCCCACTTGTATCTCACTAATACCCTTACTTTTCAGGAAAGTCTACTTGTACCTTCAATTTACTAATTATTTCACTTATACTCCTCAAGCATAAGCTAATCTCACTTGTACCCTTACTCTTAAGGAAAGTCCACACCCCAATATCATAATACTTCCTTCGTCCCGCTCAATTGTTATCCTTTAATTTTGGCACAAAAACCAAGGAAAGAAGAGTGGGCCAATATAAGATGACAAGTGGACTAAATTGAGTGTGAAGGTCAAATTGCTTATCAAATATAATCCTAAAATAGAAAAGACAATCATTAACTAAAACACCCAAAATGGAATAGGACAACAAATGACCGGAACGGAGGGAGTACTAAATTACTAAGCACCAACAATTAAGACGTTAAGTGAATTCTCAATTGTCAGACCTTAGGGCCGACCCATCTCGGGTCACTTTTGGCCCGACCTGCCAATCTCGTGTGCAGCTCGGCCCAATACGCCTCCTACTTTAAGTTGGTTCCAAGTTCACTCCTTCCGGACCCGGCCCGCCCTAGGCCCAACCTCGACTGCCCTTCAAACCTACCCAGGACGATTCCGGGTCCCACTCCCACCAAGCCCAGCCCAGCCTGACCCGCCCATATCTCAGGCCAATTCCGGTTCCGCCTAGTCAAGCCCGACCTAGCTCGACTCGCCCGTTTGACCACCCCTAATCGTGTTGATATAACTTTGAAAAGTTGGAATCGAATGACCCCGAAAGGGTTGGGCTTCAGTTTAATACCGAGAGCGACAGCGAAAATGCCATGCCCCCTTTGATCAGGCACCATGGAAGCTGCGACCTTTTAGCTTGTACTGACTTGTAACTTGTGACTTGTGACCCTCCCTAAGTCTCAAGTCTCAACATTTAATCCAAACCACAAGTCACACACATTTTTTTTGTTTTCTTTTCTTGTTGAAATCACATCACATATATTTATTTTGTCAAAATGTGTATGCAGACTGAAGAATGCAGGACATTATTTCGCGTTCGAGGTCGTCTTACCGTGATATCGACTTATTACTCAACAAGTCAATAAAATTTGGCATTCGTTAATACTCTATTACTCTTTGACTCGGCCTTCTCGTATAAATCACCCTCAAAGTTGTTCATTGTTGTCTAATTTACAGTGAGCTCCGATAGGAATAAGTAACACACTCGTACTTTTTACAAAGAAAATGTCTAATCAACAAATTACCATGACATTAACAAAAACGTAGTTGCTCTTTCATGTACATCTTTTACTCTTTCGTGTACATTTTTCCATTAGTTTTCCATTTCATACCCTTTTAGAAAATAAGAAAAAAAATCCCCATTCTCTTTTACTTTTCTCCTCCTTCAACCAATTAATCAAAATCCTACCAATCCATCAATTATTTACTTAACTCATACATTAAGCAAGTAATTATTGTAATTCTATCAATAATATATCAAATTTTTGTACCAAAATGAACTATTTACAAATCCAATTAGGCTAAATTTTAAAATTAAGGTTTCATTCAAGAATTAGTGGTTGGGGTAGGCGGGGCCGCGCGGCATGTGGTGGACGATGGTGGCGCGGGGTAGGTGGGGCGTCAAGGAAGGGGCGTCGCAGAGGCAGAGGCGGTGGCATGATTAGCTCAAGGAAAAACCAGGTGCAATGCTGTTAAGAGGAATAACACGACAAAAACCGAATTGGTTACAAATTTTCCGTGACTTGGAGATTGCCTTCAAACCTCGTTTCCAAAATCTTATCAAAGAGTTCAGCCTACAACAAATTATCAGAGATGTGCTACGTAAGTTGAAAAAGGTCCACGGACTTGGCCACTGATCACAAAAGTCCAACAGGTCAAACATCACAAGTCGTAGCGACTTAAATGGTGCTAGGGGAGGTAGGGTAGTAAGGGCAAATTTGGTAGGGGACATTGGCGGGTATGGGTGGGCGTTTGAGGCGGGTCGACGGCAGTGGCTGAGCGGTTCCGGTGGGTCTGACAGTTGTCGGGGAAGGGCAGTGACAAGGTGGTGGCAGGAATGGGGGAGGGAGGTGGTGGAATTCAAGAGGAGAGAATTGAAAATTTGGGAGTTGAAAAGGGGTAACATGGTAATTTCCGTCCACAAAAGAGTAAAACCCGTCCATGAATGAGCACCACCCTAACAAAAATTGGTAGTGGCGTTATCTTTGCCCTAATTATGAGACCTCACATTCTGTACACCTATATTCGGAGTATTAACTTGGACATCAAAGGCTTTGTCCGAGCACACTCCCAGATTTGAAGCTTACCTAAAAATATTAACCTATGAATTACAGGTTCAAGCGATAATCAAACCCAAAAGCACACAATTCCCATTTCCGAATTTGTATCGTAGAGAAACTTGCAGTTTTCAATATTTCACATTCAATTATATCAAAATTAGGTTGCTTTTAAACACAGATTATTTTGTCGAATAATTTGCGAGGATAATAAACACGCTCTTTTTTCTAATTAATTATGCATTTATGCATCGTTGTCATATAATGGAACCCGCTTATGAGAGGTAGAAGCATAACAAGCCAATCAGTTAATTGCCCCACGCAAGGGTTCATACAAAAATACAGATTGGCTTATTATTACGCTGTGGGGTTCGGCTACGCGCCTACGCATCTACCAGCTAACAGCTAATAGCTAACGCTTGCAGCTAAAACAGTTCTACTTAGATGTGAACAAAAGAAGATAGTAGATGAATTCAAGGTGGGATTTTGATCGTGACTGTGACCGTGTCTGTGACATGTACAAGAGTACCAGACAGATTAAATGAACAGTAAGTCTCCTCTAAAATGGCACACAACAATATCAGACGGAAGCTGGCCAACAGGCCAAGTCATGCCATGAGATTCTAAGAGCAGATCTCGGTTGTTCCGAGAAATGCTTCATGTCCCGGTCATGATCTTTTTAGGGACTCGGGCAAAATAGTACAATGGGGGCGCTTTCAAAAAAATANAAAAAAAAAAAAAAAAAAAAACTAGAAGATTGGGCCTCTTTTAAGCTTAGGCCTTAAGCTATTACCACTATAAGCGACACTCAGATCCGGGCTTGAATATTTGTAGGTACAAAATAACTATCGTCTTTACTTTTCTCATCGGTGCTATCTATGCTCCCTTGTAAGCATATCACCGGTGGAGATATGCGGGGAAGGCTGAAATTGGCTCACGGCTTCTCTTCATTGGAGTGAGTTGGTGGACTAGGGATTTGATCGACAAAGAACTCCTCAACTGAAACAAGGAGAAAGAAGAATTACGGTAACAAACTAACCACCAGTGGTTCTTGTACGGGACACTGAGAGTGTGAGACCATCAAGGATCCCTATAGGGTTAATGGGTTGGTCTCATATAGACGACCATCTCACATAAGTTTTGTGAGATACGAAGTTACATATCTCTGACCAGAAAAGTAAAGCACAAATTCTTGCATGAGAAAGTCTCGCAATAAAAATAGCCAGCTTGTAGAGTCATTAAGGTATTTGGAACAAAAATGCACTACATTGCAAGATAAGTAGATAACTTGCACGAACGTGAATAAACGTGATATTTACATAGAAACGGCTTACCTATATCATCTTGCTCTGGTGAATCAAGAAGTATATCAGAATCAGAATGCAAAAAGGGTGAGCTCGGATAATTTCCCAATGGTCCAAGATCTGAAGAAATCAGTAGACGGAGTTAGTATTATGCCCGAAAAGAATTATGAGAACTAGTACCACAATGCAGTATGAGAATTTCTAGATAGCTACAGGTTTCTCATACATTAGACCCATCACATCCGTCATTTCTCAGCACAATTTAATTTTTCATCTTTTCAACAACACAAGCTTGATCCAAAAATGATTTAGGGTCGGTGACGGTAGAAGAATGAAAAGAAAAGGGAATATATGACTAAGACTCCCTAAGTTCCAATAAATCACATTTAGTCAGCACTTCCCCGTTAGTTGAATCAGCATATCCAGTTTAAATACATGCACCACATGCAAAGAGACTGGGGACGAAATCTCACCTCCCAAGTCTGATAAATCTGCGGTTAGATCAGAAAGGCTAAAATTCCACGGAATTTGAGCCAAAGACCGAAGAGAATCTTTAGAATGTCCGGCCCCGCCATCAGGTTGAAACTGCAATCCAACTGAAGATCCCACGTCAGACTGGAAAGCTGTATCAAGCGCAGAAGTATCTACTCCCATCCTTGGGATATCCGAATCAGTGAATGGAAAATGGCCACTCGATGCCACTGATGTTGGACTAATCGGCATGTCTGACATGGTATTACTGGGTGGGATGACAGGTGCAGGATCCACTGAGTTACTCTCCATCACCATACTGCAACAATATAGTTAATTAGTCTCTTAAGAGAAGGCTCATATAAATGTTATGTGAGAAGAACCCAATTCAACTAAAATCCGCGCTCAGAAACCTAAAATTAAGAAATAAGTACACATAATGTTGGCCGGTCTTATGATAGGCTTATTACTCCTATGAGACTAACTGATATGAAAAATTGTAATTGTGGAGAAGGCACTCACTCATTCCCAGAATTCATAATCATAGGTTGGAAATTACTGGGAGCAGGGACTCCGTTCACGACATGACAGCTGGATAATCCATGACTCATAGAATCAAGATGACCAGTAGCCGGCATTGGAGGCGGATGTAGAACCGGGTATCCCATAGGTAAGTTGTTAGCTGTGGTGCAAATAATTTGGTCAAACACATAGGCATAAAAGAAAATAGTCACCGAGGAAAGAGCTTTATACTGGTATACAGCACCCTTAGGTGCCCTTTTCAGAAGAGAAAAAAACCAGACATAACATAAATTTATCAAGAAAACTTGTTCAACGTAAATTTCAGGATCTCGCATCTCCAAAAATGGTGAAGTAACTCTCTATGGAACGTAGCTTGCATTGAAGTGGAACTCATAAAAGTGTCATCAGTCTGACTGCAATAACTATTTTTAGGCATTGCTATTGTTAAGTAAGATCACATAGTTTTCCCAGAAAAAATGGAACGTCCCAAATGCACTCATTGACAGGACAAACGAAGCACAACTCACTTAGAGTTGATATCATAGTTGCCGATATTCACAAATCACCAACTTACCAGCCATAGGATGTATTCCATTCCGAATAGGAACCACAGGAACGTTCGGGTGAGCAGGATACTTCATCAGATGATTCTGATGTTCAAGAAGATGGTTAAACAGAACAATTTGCTTCTTCAGTTTTAGCCTTGTATAATAGGCCCTGAAAAAATCGGCATTTTCTTCCTCCAGTTTTTGCCATACTGAGAGAGACAAGCGAAAACGACAAGAATCAGAATACAGAAAAACAGCAATAGAACCAGAAGCCTGTTAAAAGCTTCCCAAGCAGAGGCCTATACACATAATCCTGAGTCATAAAAATAATTCCGAAGCTGTACCCACTACAACTATCAGTACCCTCCGCAAATCGGTAGCTCAAGCGCTCACCATAATTACGTAATCTAGAATTAAATAGCACTGCTCCCCACAGGTTTTATTCATGAACATAAATCATATACGGAGTAATCCATTCTTGCACTGTCTATTTGTCACGTAATATTCACTAGTTTGATTAGTTGATTTATCAAATTAATTACAGGAGGCACTAGGCAAAGTTTGCACTTTCAGAGGCTCGGGGTTCCTACCTAAAGTAGTAAATCCAGGATCAATCCTTGCACGATTAAGAAGGGTTTTAACCACCTCATCTCTATTCATATACAGTTGGAGACATCGTTCTATAAGATTCTGGACCTGCAGTAAACCATTATCTTAACAAATTCCGACAGATTATTTTAGCAAACCAAAAGTGTCCGAAAAGATTGCCTCACGAGTTCAATATCTTCTCGAGAAACTTTGCGTCCATCAGTACTTGATACAGAAGCAGAAGCTGAGTCCATAACTGCTTCGGGATCATTGTTTTGTCGGTCACTTTGTGACTCATGGGAAACTTGGTCAGGGGACTGTTTTTCAGTAGTAGTTTGAGAGTCCTGGACAGATTTTATATCATAAATCAGGCACATGCCACATTTATGAAAAACGGCACTGGCCGCAATTTATGGATTCAATACGGTAACATGGCAAAGCACAAACTTAAAATTGAAAAACACACATAAATACAGGAAGCTCATGTCTCACACAGTCATACTTACCTTACAAGCTCTTGGTCGAGGGAAAAAAACACAATAATTTACTGGTCAAGGTATACAGCCAGATAGGTTCACGACTTAAGTATCAAAATGGCACACACGAATGTTGTACGATCTATAATCAGCACTCACAAGCCCAATACGGTGAATCCATTTCCTACGTCAACTACAACAATAAAATAACACAAAATGATAAACGAGGTAAATAGACCTGTGATGTCTTCATTTGAGTATTTCACCATAAAAACAAATGCCACATCTCGCCTCGTGAATGTGCAATGTAGGTGTTTACGTCTATCAAAACAGATGCTGAAACATAAACTTTGAAGAATTAACATGGGCGCTTTCAATGCTCAAGTAGATCAGTTTTTAAACGGAACCTAAATGTTATGTGTCAAAGAGCAAATTATAATTAACATAAATGGCAATTGAATCATGGACGGTTCTAAAGGATGATTCATGTCAGCCGACCCCAAATCATTTTGGGATTAAGGCGCTGATGTTGTTGTATAAATGACAATTGAACAAAAAAGTCATCTCATATGGAATACTAACATAAAATGTTACTACCATAACATAAATTCCAGAACATCAAACTCGACTCAGATGAAAATTTACAGAATATTGTTACGGAGTACCAATTTAGATGATACAGCCATCAGATGTTTAGAACCAAACAGCATGACAAAATACATTAGTAGTACTACAACAGAATCATCAGTAAGCCGAGCTCCGTCCTATCACTACTCATCCTTGCCTAATAAAATCCCAACTTTACAACCGTATTAACAAAAAATAAACCGCGACAAACATGATTGGAGAACAACTGTATAGCAGAAGCCTAAGTGGCTAATCCAACCATCAGTAACTCAAAATTCGACATTGATTTAATGTCATATAGCTCAACATCTATAGGTGCACAACATATTGCCTAATATTTAAATTTGAAACTATAACATATGATATTTATTAATAAGCAAATAAAACTAGGTTCATACTCGAGCATGAGTATATGACCAACCTATCTCATACTTCTGAATGAGTAAGTGAAAGTCAACGGCTTTCAATCCACCTCGACGAAATTAGGATGTGAATATACTAAATCAACCATACAATCAATAACCTGACTGGCTTTCTCAATGCAAAATCATACCATTTCAAATTCCAAATTCACACATAATAGTTCATACTAAGACAAAAACCATTAAACTAGCAAACAAAAATAATTCTAATACATATTTTAGCTCAAAAGCAATTAGCGCGATACAAATTCTTGGGTAAGGCGGCCTGGCACAAAAGTTTGCATAAAACGGATTTTTTTTACTATTAGTTTTTGTTAGTGAATCCGTTTTACAAAATATTAATATAAACACAAATTCCCATTTGTGACGGAGAAATGTGGACCAATTTATGATAAAATGTACTCTGTAACCATTATTATAAAATGGTCACATTTCATCCGTGTAATTTATTACTCGTCACAAGGGAATCCTACTGTAATACGGAGTATAAATTATAAAAAAAAGATAGATCTAGCAACCAAGTAGAGTACCTGAATAACTGAATTAGCACTCAAAACATCTGCAAAATAACAAATATATAAACAATATTAATATATATTTAAAAAAAAAAACAGAGAAATTGGATGAAGTAGAGAAGATTAAAGCTTACAATTTAAATAAGAATAAGCATAAAGATTAAAGGGTAATGAGATTGGTTAGTTCAGAAAAATGCAATAATTGGAAAGGTAAGTGAGGAAATTGGGAAAAGTAGAAATGAAGGTTTGAAGGAGACGTTATTATGGAGTTTTCTTTGAGTTATTAGTTAGAATGACAATGAGAGCAGTGCAAAATCAAATTAAAGCTATTCATTGTCGTTTCCCACTCCACACCTTGGCTCGGGTACTCCAGTTCTGTCGGTTTCGACTTTCGAGTCAATTTCGGTCATATTCTAATTTTCAATAAACATTCAAGTCAAATCGGATGAGGTTAAATTAATTTGATTAGGGTATTCAAACATTCGGACCGGGTGGGCTTGAAAACGGCCCAGGGTAGGAGGCGAGTCACCATGGGTGGGCCTGGTGGAGGGGGACTCGAAATCAGCACGGGGTAGATTCAAGTCGAGGGTTGAGGGGGTCAAGGCCGAGTTCGGGTAAAGGGTAGTTCAAGGGCGAGTCGGTTTGCCCGACCCTAGTTTTTGACAGGTTAGGCCGGGACGGACATGCACGAGTCACGCGGGCCAGGTAAAAGATGATCCGAGGGCGCGGGGGCGGGTCCAGGCGAGCCGGCTCAGCCCGCATGTTTGACTACCCCTATTTCGGATTATGGATGAAATACAGTAGTGTTTTATGTTTGACCACTTCATAAAATCATTTCAACCAAGACCTTACCATAATGGCGGAGGCTATTCGGTAGTTTTGATACCTTAATAGAGCCGCCACATATCAAGGCTCTGTTTGGCAAAACTAACTGAAAATGTAGCTGAAACCTGAAAATGTAGCTGAAAACTTAAAAGCTAACTGAAACCTGAAAAGGTAACTGATAAGTTACATGAAAATTAGGAGCTGATAAGATAACTGATTATATAAAAATGTGTTTGACAAACTACCTGAAAAGGTAGCTGATTTTGGTAAAATGACGTAAAATGATATGATAATTATTTAATATTATAGAATAAAGAGGTTAAAAATGAAAAAAAATTTATTTCAGGTACCTGAAATCCCAAATGCTACCTGAGGTAGCATTTCATTTCAAATATCTTATTTGACCAAATAAGTTATTTGTCAAACAAGTCCAAAAAAATCAGGTAGCTGAAATTGTGGTCAAATAAGCTATTTTGGTCAAATAAAGTACCTGAAGTGGCGTGCTAAACGGAGTCTAAGTAACCACTTTTTCTTACGAGAACTACAACTTAAAATTATACTCGTACTATGATTGAATAGTGCAAATCAACAAGATCTAGCAACTCTTGCAATTTTGTAGGTCATATTGTTTCTTGTTTGATATACATTTAAAAAGCGATTTTGATGACGGATTTTAAACTTAAATTATAGGTCTCCTGAGTCCTGACCCTGAGACACGAAATTTGATTTGATAAAACTTGAATTTGGTCTACAATCCAAAGAATACCTTGTTGATTAATCTTTGGCTCTTTTGCTGAGAAAAATGTGGTGCACTGGTGCTCCTACTTCAGCATTGCAGTGGAGTTCACTTCCAAACCAAAATTCACCAAAATCAGTCAAACATTTCACTAAAAATTCCCAATTTCTTGCTTATTTTGACAAACCCACTAAATTAAATCTCTCAAAATCAACACCAACTCTAGTCAATTGTTCACCAAGTACCCATGGATTAGGTTCACAAGACCCAAATTTCCAAACTCAAGATCAAACCCAAGTATTTTTCTGCTGTATTTACATATTTGTCTATTTAATTATTACTCCCCCGTCCCAATCACAACCAAAATATAAAAGGTAAACAAATGACGGAGGGACGAATAAATAGTTTTCAGTTTATGACTCTAAATGTGGTTTTGTTGCAGGAGCAAGGAAATGTAGGATTTTGGGAGAAATGGAAGGTAATGGAAGATGCCCTTTTATAAATTTGTAATTTTTAGTGTGAAAGTTTTGATCTTTCAGTAATTATTGCGTAAAACCGTCTTACATTGTGAGACTGAGATGATCCTTTTGTATAGAACAATCATTTAGATAGTGATAAAGGGCTGTTTAATGAAATGTTCGTCTCGCGCTGTAAGAGGGTCTTCTTGTATAAATTGTGTTGATCTTTTTATGTAATTTTGTAATTTTTGGTGTGAAAGATTTGATCTTTCAGTAATTATTGCGTAAAACCGTCTTACATTGTGAGACGAGACTGAGACGGTCCTTTTGTATAAAACAATCATTTAGATAGTGATAAAGGACTGTGTAATCAATGAAGTGCGTCTCGCGCTGTAAGAGGGTCTTCTGGTATAGATTGTGTTGATCTTTTATGTAATTTTGGGAAATGGATCAGGTAAATTCAGCAGAAATGAGTGCAAAATTGGCAAAGTTAGGGTTAGCAGCTGTGTTGGCTTATGGTTTGTTTGATGGGGTGACTTATACAAGTTTCTTTGTGTTGGCTTTCCTTGGGTATGAGAAAAGTACTGGCAAGAACCCTGCTGCTAATATTCAAGCTCTTATTGGGGTAATGTTTTTACCCGTTTTCGTGCTTGTTCTATTCATTTCGATTCGCTACATTTGTCCCATCATCGTACATGAATGGATAGAGGATATTAATTTCACTTGCATTATTTCGACATTCATGTTAACCGATTCAAACTATTTAACTAAGTGCTGATTTGCCTTTTAAATATCAGTGAGTCGTGTATTAGGTGGCAGTAAGCGTGATATCAACCTAGATTCGTGTATTCCTCATACAACCGTCTCATATAAATTTCTGTTTAAAAAGTGAATTCTATGTTTGATATTGGATAATAAAAGTTGGTGTTTGCCTGTTTGATATTGCTCATGGATAAATGGAATGTGATCTTTTTTTCTTTTAATACGCCGGTTTCTAGGCTCTAACTCTATAAGCTTGTTTGATTAGTAGACACTCCGTACCAAAGAGATTACTCTCTAATAGATTGAATTTTTGGAAAATGAGGGAATATATTACTAGCAGTCTTTCTAATGGAAATTAAACTATAGGAATATTTTAATTTAATGTCAAATAGGAGTAGTATTGGAAGTGATCAATTATTCTGAAAGAAATCAAAATGGAATAGTGATAGTTCTTGTTAGTCTTTAAATTTAAGTGGTATATCGGTGTTCATCTGGGTTGTGTTTGTGAAGTGTTTTGATCTAAGGAGGCTTAGCTTCAGTGTTTCTCTCAGATGATAGCTTATGTCAGTTACGGAGTACTCCCTCTGTCCCGATCATTTGTTTACCTTTCTATTATGGGAATGCTTTGTATGTGTAATTTGATCACCCACAACCTTCTAGTCCACTTGTCATCCAATAGCATGACTAGAAATGGTCCCCTCCCCCCTTTTTGGTCTTTGTGCCAAAAGCAAAGGTAAACAAATGACCGTGAGGGAGGGAGTATTATATAAGCATATCCAAGTGGAGAGGGGGTTTGTACTCACTCAGTCACTCTCCCCCATACAAAAAATGAGACTAAGGAAGGAACAGCTTAACCCGGTGTAGTGAATTCAGAGTACCCTTAGAGGCCCACCTATGAATCTATGATGACTGATGTTATGTTGCAAATGAACTTTCCCTGCCCCTTCCTATTATTTATGGTGCCTTTTATGCATGGTCTGATCCAGATAGTTATCATGATGTGGACCGGTAACAACGTCACGAGGCCCTTTCGAGTAGCAGGGGCGGCAGCGTTAGCTCCAACCATCGACAATGGTCTCAGACGGATCCAGAAGGCTCTCAACTTCCCGACTCTTTTCTATGCTTTTGCCCTTGTGGTGGGTATTGTTGCCTCGTCGTGTTTAACAGTTATAGGGCTCTTAATCCTTTCGAGATGGGGAAAGTAGACCCCAAGTCAGAATATAATCTGGAGGTCCTGAATCAAATTTTATTTAGTGCTTGTGTTCTTGTTGAAGCTTAGTTTTTTAGGCCGGTTCTACTTGCGGGGTACATAACCCTAAAGATTTGGTGAGGTCAGGTTTTCAAATGGGCTTAGATTTTAATAGGTCTACCTTTTGTGATGTAATCAATTTTCAATTGTTGTTTTTATTCTTGTAGAAGCTTATTGTATTCCGGATCACGTTCAAACTTCAAACTGTTGTGGAACATTGACAAAGACAATTAAAAAATTTCAGCTTCTTTGTGCTTACCTTTTTAACCTAGCACTCCTAGGTAGGAAGGTTAAAATGGTTTCAGCAATATTGGCTGATAGAAATGAATTGTGAGATTATTTTCTGATTGATTGTAAACCCTTGCCCTTCTAAAACCATGATACAATGTGTTATGTGTATTAAACAAAAATACAATTGCTGGAATCTGAACTGGATTCAACTTTTAGTAGCTAATTCTTTCTGTACATCGTGTCTGAGAGATGTACGTAAATACAGACTATGTAGGAGGGAAGTCCTAGTTCATACTAAGAGTATAGCTGTTAAACCTATCCTTTTGTTGTTGCGGGAATATATACGAGTGTCAGTTTTTACTTTCTCAGTCCACTGAGCCTGCAAGATTTTCCTTTCAATTGAATGTATGCACACCATCTTCTTCATGTTTCCAAATTTCTTTTTATGGTAATCCATCACTCCAATAGGAGTATCATTTTTTGTATGAGTGATTTCAACCGAACTTCACACACCACTTAGTACTTCTTTCCTTGCTGATCTCTCCGCTAAATTGCTTTTTTGAGTCCATGGCTGATGGTGTGAATCAGAAAGCAATGGCCATACCAGATGCCTCTCTTTCTTGACTTTCCAGAAAGCCGTCTTTTTGTACAGCTTTAAAATACTATTCACCGCCTTTGTATAGTTGTTTGACTCATGATCTCTGATGATAGTACCCTCAGAGCCATAAGCCGTTGGATAGCTTAAAGTTTCCAATGGATGGGGAGTATTTAGAAATGTCCTCAAGGCAATTATTGCTGTCGCACGCTGAGTATTGTCAAATGTGTAAAGGCCACACCCTTGTGGGAGCATTGGATGCGATGGTGATAACTTTTCACTTGGTTGAAGGATATAAGTTTGGCCTACTGGAGAATACAGCATTTTCTGTAATAGCACGGGAACTGAGAGCATGAGTCTATGTTAGGCTGTTTCTGCCTATCTTTCTGCCTATCTCTTCATGCTAAAGGTATTGATTTTAGGCAAACTTGTACTTTGGGGAAGAGATTCTTTATCTCTTCATGTTGAAGTTTGATTGGTATTATTATATGGCTCCAGTTTATATTTCTAGTTCATGTAGCAATTTGAGGTTTAATAGTATATGTAATTGTCAAAGATCAGATTCGGTATTGCGAAGAAACAGAAACAAAATTTAAGTGATCCAATAAGGTACTTACTTGTTTGTTCAAACATGGATGTGAACGGAAAGAGCTATTCAAATGCTGGAGGACTTGCACTACTTGTCCAGGATAGGTGCACGAGAATGCTCTTGGAACAATATCCCGGTGCAATATAATGCTCTGCAACATGCTCTCCTGTAGTCCCAACTGTTCCAAGACTTTTTCGCCTCCGCAGAAAATGAATGGTGAGCCAAAAGTAACAACAGGCAGCAGGGCTGAAGGCTGGACAGTTTTTCTTGCTATGAGCATTATGTGCAATAATAGGGATATACTGCCTCCTAATGAATGACCTGTAAATTGAAGTTTCGCTCTATCTCCGTGGGTGCGTATGTGATTTTGTATTTCTGGAAGGAACTGTTTATACATGCCCTGAGCTGCTTCATAAATCCCTCGATGGACAAGTGCATCTGTCTCCTGTATTGTTGACTGGTTATATCAAGATTCTGGAGCACTTCTTGTTCCTCTGAAAAAGTTGTGTAGAATTATGCAATATCCTTATTAAGTCGTAACGACATACCTCAAATTTTGTAGGTTCAAAGAACAGGTTCGCCTGCCATGATGCCAGGGATTCAGAACCCTGCAACTCAATTACCAGAATGCCCAGGTCAGTGAATGTATATACTCACTTGGCGACTCTGCTGCGATGGTGTTCATTTGCTGATGTTCTGTGAGTCCCTAAGTCTACGAAGTATGTATTTACACTTTACTCATCCTGTATGGCTATTCCCACTTTATTTTTTATTTTTCTTTTAAAAAAAAAGTTGTGCTAAAATCAGGAAAATTTTCACCAATGTTCACCCAGCATTAGGTTGGTACTTCTGAGGCACTAATGTGTTGTCAGAAATTTGAAAAGACTCGAGATAGCCTGACCCAAAGTCCATATGTAGTAGTCTGTGTGTCCATGAAAAACTTCGTGGTTTCCCGCTTAAAATATTTCGTTTTTTGTGTATTATTGAAATTGAGAAAATTTATTCATGGAAAAGGGGGGCAATAGTAGGAAAAGTTAAATAGCTTTACCATGTTTACCTGTATCACAAAGTAACGTACATGTGTCACTGGATCATCGCAAATGAACCACTCACAAGGCGAGGAATGTAGCGACTGAAGCTCATTAGCAACCTCTTGCTTTTCTCTTTCCCATGCAGCAACTACTGCTGTCATTGTTGATGCAGCCATTTGAGCAGCTCTTTCTGAGTTGCACCCTCCTCTTAGCGCGGGGCATGTTTCTTCATGCATGGTTATATCTCTGCATGTACAAGAATACCTTTCTTTCTTTGCGTAACATTGCACATGACAAGCTGCTGATGCGGCAATCTCATAGGCAACTGAGGAGCGAATTGTATGCTCTTGCTTAGAAAACGAATCTTTTGAGTCAGATTCTAGAGTTACCAAGTTCTTTCCTTGGATATGGGTTGAGTCCTTGTCTAATTTGGCTTTCACTGCTATGACCTCTGCCTTTTTCTCCAAGGAGGACGTGACGATGTGTAGACTATTGTTTAGCAGTAAGTCATGACCCTACCAGTTTAAAAGCAATTATTGTGATTTGTGAGTATCTGAAAATTAGAAGAAGCCATGTCGCGTACTAAGTTTCGATACAGTTTTTGCGTAAGAACAATTCTGCGATGAAATGAAAGTCGGGTTTAGTGTTTAAGGTTCTTGGTGAGCTTTTCAATTCTAATGGAGTTAAAGACTCACTACTTTTTAGTTGCAGCTTAATCGAATAAAGGAAAATGGTTCTTTAAACTAGTCGTGACTCTTTGCTGTAAACTAGCACTCACGATTCAATTCGTTATGGGCCATCAGCATCATCTTTGTATTGCTACCACAAGGGTAATGATGCGTCGTCTGACCCTTTACTTCGCCTTTGGCGTGAGCCCTAGAGGCACTGGAGTGATGTTTTTTTTTTTTTGGTGGTGGTGAGTTTTGAACTTGCAACCTTAAAAGCATAACCCGCAAACCTCAATTTTTCGGTTTATTTTATCACAAGATCGTCTTACCAGAGTTCTTACCTAGTATACCACCCTTGTTATTAATGACATACTCCATACATATGTTGCATACCTCGATCTCTGGAATCCTATAAGCCATGTTACAGAGGTCAGCCAGCTTGGAGAATCTTTTGGCTTCAGACCAAGCCACTTGAACCAGCAACCTCGAGAACGATTCCTGGTCAAATCCAGCCCTGTCCGCTATTACTCCCTCACAGTAGTCCACAAAGCAGCCATCCTCACAGTCACCATGTTCTCCCTTGTCTGCGCAGGTAACTTCCTTTTCTTGTCTACCCTTCCACACTGTTCTTAACTCCAGAAGTCTCTGTATCCAATGTGCATTCTTTTCTTCTTCCCTTTTAGCATCATTGTCTTCAAAGTCGCCTGTAACAATCAACTCTACGGCGTTTTCAGGTTTGGTACCAACCATCTGTGATTTTACAGGGCTTAAAAGTATAGGACTTGACCATTGACTGGAGAAGACCCCAAACGAGCGGCTTGGCTTTAAAACACAGGACCTAGTACAAGAAGACGCTCGTAGTTGGCTTGGCGAGTTAACCAGGTAGTTGTCTGAGGATGATCTTCTTAATGTGGCTTGCTTACCTAGCGTTTCTCGAGAAGATGATCGACAAAGGCTACAATTGTCGGTAAGTATGCCTTCCCTTGCTATGACAATGTCGGACGTGGGGATATTCATAGAAAAGCAAGCCATGTTCTTTTTTTTTTGCCTTCTCAATTCACAACGGTGCTTTTATCGACCATTGTAACGGTGAACTCATTACTAATTACAATTACCGTATTTATAATGTGCAAAGTGTTGGTTTTCAGAGATTTCAGGTTGTTGCAGGACTTTGTCAAAAGTTGGATGCAAAGAAATAGAGCATTTTGTGAAAAAAAAAAAATGCTGGTGATATGGACATGTTTTTCTTAACTAAACAAAGCCAATGAAACAAGACTGATAAAATACAAACATTTTCCTAACTACATTATATGTTTTGACCGTTTTGTTTGCTGAATATTATTGACGCGGTGAAGGTTTAAGCTTTGGAACTGCATGTATCCAAGACGTCTATCTTAACCATCAGGTGGCGAATTTTTTGGTCGTTGCGGTGTTCTCCCGTATAATTATATGCTCGCTTACCGATGAAATTATGGTCTAAAGTCCTGCACAAATTATGAGGTGATGTAACCTTAGGTGATGACAAGTTTTCTATTACTTGTTTGGAGATGACAAGTTTTGTATTTGCAGAAACAAAGGCAGTTAGATTTTTTCTTTCTTTCTTTCTTTCTTTCTTTCAAGGTAGGTTTGAAACAGTTTCTTGTGGCCTTAATATAAGGGTAGGGTTGTCTGTATCCTTCGTACAGCTCATGGAGTCATGGGGGAATTATTAGTTTTGTGTAAGACGGTTTTATATAATAATTGTGTGAAGCTGATACAAATCACAACATCATGCTCATATTAGTGTAAAACGTAATTAAAGAATGCGTTTTACAAATACTTGCATAAGGCCGTCTGACCGTCTTATACATGCCTTCGTGTACTTACGTGGGGAATTGTGAACCAAACGTAAGAAACAAGAAACAGCAAAATATGGAAGTGACAACAGCATGCAATACTCTGTAGGATGCTTCAAATTAGAAAGCAACTTGAGGTATAAGTCACATTTTAGCAGTTAGGTCAGGAGATTTAGAAACGTGTTCCGTAGTATGAATTTCATGGATCGGCTTAAACAACCTGAAATATTTCCACAAATGCAGCAAGCAACACAATTCACTTGAAACGGATGCATGAGAAAGTTCTTTCGTTTTCGTTCAAATGCCGCTCATTTTCGCCTGAAGGCTTCAAATGGGTGATACACTCATATGTAACCTATTTATAGTTAAATGTGATCACTTTTTTTTTTACAAAAAGTTACCTAAACAATAAACACTAGTTACAAGTTACAACATTTGGTAAATGGTCAGATAAAGCCGTCTGAAATCTTCAGATGAAATAGTTCCTTCCGACTAAAATGAGAATTAGTGTTGATAATAAGACGTGAAAGTCACTTTACCATGGACAGAGTGAATGATGTATATACGACGGTGTTTTAACCACGTTTAGTGTTCCTTAGTTGTAAGATCGGTTGCTAAATATAGATGCAACTCTGATGGTTTATGGGACATGACCGAGTGGAACTATGTGTCGGAGTTTCTAGAGCATGGAAATTGTGATTTAATAGCTGGGAGTAAGAAAAGAAAATGTTCTTCACATACTGATACACATAATGTTCAGGAAGGTTTGCTCCTCTCTCTGAGCCATTCGAAGTCATACCTTTCTCAGTTAGCTAAAAAGGCTCGTGTTATGGAGGTCACAAGAGTGTTTTTTGATCTAAATGAGTTTGCTAGTTTCGCTCACACTGGTGTAATGAGGAAAAATCATGGTTCCTATATTAATATTGAAGATCTAGAGGTACCAAACTCAAGTGATGTTGCTGATAAAAATGATGACTCGGGAGTTGCGGAGGTTGGCCCTATTCAACCTCCTCGTTCCCCATGATAGG
>JAGPOY010000095.1:0-31886 GCA_018983105.1 Silene uniflora | reverse complement strand
TAATTTTTTAAAAAGAATTGGGAAATTATAATCAGAAGTGTTGTGGTGTTTTTGACGATGGCGATTTTGGAGGTTGTTGAGTGGTGGTGATGGCGAATGGGAGTTGTGAGGGTGGTGGAGGAGAATCTGAAAATGGGGAAGAAGAAGAAGTTTGGTTATAAAGAGAACCAGGAGGTGGAGGTGAGTGGTGACCTAATGTAACCGGTCAAAAAACTGGGCAAGTTTGTTCTGGGAAGAAAGAGCGATAGGATGGATTTAATTGAAATTACTGATAGAATGGAGTGCTATTTGCAGGGCACCCATAGGATGGATTATTCTCATGAAATAATCCTATTTATAATAGTATACCATTGACTTAATTAATAGTGTTGAATTGTCGATTTTTATTATTACCTACGATTATTAAAAGTGAGTTTCATATTAATTTGATTCATGCGTTTGTGTGCGTACGTTGTATACATGAATTATCTTAGAGGTGATGAATTGTCTGTGGTAACTTCAAGACTTCAAGTAATGTTGAATGCATGTGAGTTAGTTTTATGTATGTAATAATAATAAATAATTATGAAGTTACATATACATGAATACTAGTATACTACGTAATAAGGTAGAAGTTGTCCGCAAGGGTGGAGTTTAGTAGTTAAAATTTGGGAGAAATTCTCAAGAGACCCGGGTCCAAGCCTCCCCAAAAGCAAATCTTGTGGAGCATTATTGGTCAGGGTCCATGCCTAATAGACTTCGAACCTGTCACTCTCGGGTGACTTACCTGGTTTACGAGGTTTGCAGGCTATCTCGTATATATACCCGAAGGTTAATTTACCCAGTGCATCTAAGGTAGAGGCCGCGTGTTCCATCGGTAGAAGTTTTTAGAATATCGAGTTTAGCCAATATAAATAGGAGCATAAATTGTAAGGGAAAATAACCGTCCCTTATTGGGAGGAGATTTCCACTGGGGCTAGTAACCTATGTTGCATCCCTTATTGTATTTCAAATTTTGTTTTATATTAGATGGAAAAAAACTGATGAATTCGCCGAATTCAAACAAAACCATATACTTTTATCATCTATAATATAATACTTCCTTGACAAAGGTCTATAAGAATATAAAATGACTAATTAAACGAGATTAATCAACTAATCATAATCGCGGAAATAACAATAATAAGATTAATTAACAAAAACAGTGACAATAATGGTTGGGAGGAGATTTCCACTCGAAAACTTTGCAACGACCACCTTGAGGTTTAGGGCATCCGCTTTGTCGACATAAATCAGCACATTGTTCATCGTCTGTTCCCGGTACACACTCCCCGATGTGGTTGTCATTACAACATTTCAATTGCTCATCAGCTGCAACATGTTAAACTAGATGAATGAATATACTTCTAACAATAAATTAAAAGAACAAAAAACGAGTCGAGTCTGATAGATGAATGGAACAAAACAAAATGTCTAGTGAAGAATGGTAAATTATTGTCCCATCTACTTATATGAGTATTATTTGACCTGTCTTATATTTAGGATGCATAATTAGATATATAGGACGATCTTAAGAGAAACCAATTGTATTTAATAATACGGAATAGTTGTATATTTTTGAAATGAAAGTCACGGTAATACAAAGATGAGAAAACTTAAAACTTACGCCCTATCATGCATGCCTATATGACGTAATTTATTCTCAAGAATTAGGTTAAAATTTTCGGGTTATTCAACTACGGAGCGAGTGACCGAGTGTGTACGTTTATAATACACCTTACACAGAGTTTATTATAAAACGGATTGCTTTGATAACTACTTTTACGGTTTTACCTACTAACAACCTGTTTTACATTATTTTTGCGTAAGATCGCCTTACACAAGATAATAGTTATAGTAATTGATACAAATAATATACTCCGTATATAAGACAAAAAATAAAAACCCTAATAATATAATAAGCTCAATTGAGGAGTAAAAAATAAAAAAAATCAATACAAACCTGAACAAATCAAAAGGGTTGCAAGGAGCACACATATGATTACATGTACTTTTCCCATATTTTTCTACAAATTAAATTGATCTTGATGTCCTACAAAAATAAAAACAAAATAAAGTCAATAAATCATAAACTTTGAAATTATTACATTAATTTGGTCTCACGAACAAAAGATCGCGAGTTCATATTAATATGAAAATTAAACATACTATAGTGTAACATAAAAACGTTCTTATGAGAAAATTTACGATGAAATATTACTCGTACGCCCTTTGTGATTGGGACGGATGGAGTACAAACTAACTAACCTCGAGTAACTTGGATCGATGTGGATGCTTTAAGAGTTCAAACTAGGAAAGCTATAATATTTTGAGTACATGATCTTGTAAATTTAAGATCATATTTATAATAGTGTACAGTCGACGTTTTTTTTGGCAAAGAATTGGCAACAAAATTTATGGCAAGCAATGCAAATACGGTATACGTAAACTTTCCATGTTAATGTATTTTAAGTATGTTATGCATGGTGTACCACTGTACCACCAAAAAGGAACAGAAAAATTTATTGATAATTTAATTTGATCTTGTTTAATTGTGCATCATAACTCATAAGGCAATGTTTGTACTCCCCCTCATTCATTATAATTGTCCCATACTCCCATTGTTCATTTCCTTCTATTCACAATAATGTCCCATTGTCTATTTTTGGCAATGTTTTATACTTACTTTAATCACTTCAACCCACAACAATATCTCACCTTACCCTATAACAATACTTATTTTAATCACTTCACTCACAATAATACCCCACATTACAATCCCTCTCTCCAATTACCTCACTCCACTACAATACTTTACATTATTTAACTCATTTCCTTAATTCTCGTGTGATCCTCACAATGGGACACTTATAATGAATGAGAGGGAGTAGATTGTTTTGTTTTCGAAACAGTAATTTTTCCTAATTGTGAAAAAATTAAGTAATAGTTTACGTTTAATTAGATCTAACACCAACAAGATTTTGCACATAATATGAACTACGTAGGCTGACTGGCTGAGGCATGAACACAGTAGCGGAGCTAGGATAGCGGGTGTGAACGGGCAATAGTAAAATAAGATAAACTTGAAAATATAGATATTGATTTATGGATATTAAAGAATTGAATTTTTTTGGATGAGGAAGGAACCCCATGCGCTATTTTTGGTGTACATTGGGTAAACCCCGAGTACACAACTACACATGATAGCCTGCAAACTCGAATTTTAAAAGACATAACTTTAGGCAATAGATCATGCCTACATACATGCATGATTGCTCTTGTTAAGGCTTGAGCATGATGCTTTTAAAAATTCCACCAAATTTTAACGACTAGACTACTGAATTTTGATGAACGAACAAAAAGACACGAGTAGCGGAGTATGTATTAAGAAAATTTTCACTTTGGTGGTTTGATGATGTTTAAGTTAATTCCATTTAACATCATGATCTTTAACTGATTCTACATTTCTACATTGGTCTTTGTGCCAAAACGAAAGGACATCAATAGACCGGGACGGAAGGAGTATATCCTAAATATTTGAAAGTTTTCACTTTGGTGATATGAAATTTGGGAATGCTCTGGTTACTGTGATGGTGTATGATATAAAAGTGTTCAGGTGAATATTAACCTATTTTTCCATAAAAGTTATCTAACGAAGACTCGAACACTTAATCTCATGGGGAAAAACATTCACTTAATTAATCACCAAACTACGCGTCCAAATGCAAATTTATTCAGTGAAATATACCTAAAGTTAAACTGTTCGGGGGACCGAGCTCCCTCCCAGTATAACTAAGGTCCTCCATTACATTCACTCACACCAACACCAACTCAATAACACAGCTATATTAAACAAGTTAAGGATTACTAGTAATTAGCAGTAGTTAATTAATTAATAGCGCGACAGTTAACACGAATTTCACCATTGTTACTTCCAGTAAGCACACCAATGCTTCCCATCTTAAGCATTGCTCTTTGAAAATCATCAAAGAATGCACCTTCATCATCAGCATAAGACCGAGCCAGTTCAGCTGTCTGATCATTTTCGCCGTCCACTAGGACTTGGTCGGATGGCAGTAAGCCTTCTCTGGACAAAAGGTTAACGTAGTATTGATTGTCGAATGTAGACGGAGTAACAAGGTCTAGATCAGCTACAATGTTGTTGTTGTTGTCGCTGTTGTCGTTGTTGTTTGGTATAGAGCAAAGTTGTTGCAAATTTTGCATGAAATCGAGATTGATATCGCCTCTGTTTGTTTGGAGTCGCGGACTGAATGTTGAACAACGCGCTTTTCCTAGTGTATGCGCTCCTTTGTAATTTGTCAAATTTAAAAAGAAATTAGTTACTCCACATAATAAATTTTATTGTTACAAAGCGCATAAGATTTTATGAGACGATTTTATATATGAGACCAACTCATAAACTAGCCAATAACGACTGTAAATTTATCTAGTTTGGCCTCACACTTACATGAGACTGTCTCGTACAAGACTCACTCGTTTTGGATCATTGAGAGTAAATTACCTGAAAGAGCTACCATATCAGTGAGGGTTAGACCGACATTTCGGAACATAGTAAGTAAAGTCTGAACTGTTGAGTTTGGTGCTGGAATGTTGGTATTTGCTGCAGCCTTGCTTGCAGTCAGCCCATCTCTTCTTCCTGTCTCGACTTCCCACCCCGGCCCATTCGACTACAAAATTTGTACCAAAACTCATATTAGTAGGTCCAATTATATGAACAATTATCTATTACGGAGTAGCATAAAAGCGATTACAGGTAAAGATTACCAAGACAATAGAATCTCTAGCTGCGACCGCTAAGATGTCAGCACAAGATACAACTCCAGGACAAACAGTTTCAAGTTCTGTTTTTATTGCGTCGATAACATCAAACCCTCTTAAGGAATTCAGGTTTGGTGCTGCAGTTTTCTCCCCAATGAAATCGTCAATGTCGTCTAGTAATACTGAAGCATCACATCCCTGTCATAAACAGAAGAAAAGAAAATGCATTTAAGAACAGAAAAACTGAGTTAGTATCGAGTTCAGTACTACCATACTATTTTCTAAGCATAAAATGAGCAAATTAAACTTGCATTAACAAAGCAGTCATGGAAATGAAGGCGAAGAAGAGAAGCGGCCATTCGAGGATCATATAGCACGTAATTTTGAACCCAAGAGAAGATTATGAATTCAGCATCTGGACAGCTATCTCTGTAGCCACCAATTTGCAACGGACCATTTTCGGAACTGTTTTCGCAGGTGGTGTTTAGGACTTTGGGTGGTCTGGTAGCCTGAGCTAGTACTATTAGCAATTCCAGAACTAAAACATAAATCCCAATTTTTGTAAACATTTTGGTAAGTTGTATAAGCTTATATTATGAAGAGGATCAATACTTTTGTAGGCTTAAGTGTTGATGAGAATGAAGTTTCGGGCATTCGGCTTCAGCATATTTATAGTGAGCTACTGTGTATTGGTACTATACTGCTTATGCATACATACAGTCATTGTGGGCCACTATTTTGCAGCTCCATGTGGATTGGTATTTGTTAATGTGTTTATGTAAATTTTTTGGAAGGTCGACTTGGCTCAGAGCAGAGGAGGAAACCAGTCGAAAGAACGAGGCTAGAATATAGACTCGGGAAAGGCGTCCAGTCGATCTCCTGTTTACAACTGATGAAAATCGAGATAATTATTTTCTAGTGAAACTCGCATATGCGAGGAAATATACGTAAAATAGGCCTAACCCGTTTGATATTACCACCTACGACCATCCACAATGTAGATAATCGTCGTACTAATGACTGAAACTAGGATAAAATCTCATCTAACTTACGATGTTGACTCGTTCTCTTTGCGAGTGTGACGATGCCATGTTATGTGTTTGATAGGATAGTAGCTTAATATCTAGAGGAAATAGTCAAGGGAAAAGGAATGGTAGTAGCACAGGTAAATGTATGATGTATGTGTAGAATGGGTAAAACCTAACCCATGTGTTTCTGATCTGTTGTTTGTCATCAGTTTAGATCAATTCGTCTCAGTTTCAGAGCTTATTGCGTTGCATTTTGTTTTTTTAAAACTACAGAAAACTTTCGGTAAGTAGAAAGGTGATAATCTCGGTTGTTAGACACAATAAGCAGAAAGATATCAGGTCGTAAAGATCGATCTAGAGTGATAATATCTCTTGTAAGTTGTAAGTTTGACACATTGTATTCACTTGGTTCATCATCGTCGTCATCTGATGACTTTAAATTTTTTTATCCGAATCTGCTCAGTCTTGAGCTCAATGCTACTGTAAATCTTAAGATTTGAGGAAAACAGTAAGTACACAAATGGTTTGGAATAGAATATCAAGTAAGGCTTTGGAAGATGTAATAAAGGGGTGATAATTTCACATACTGGACTAAAATTTTATGAATCGAACGCTGATCGTCATATTATTATGCAATGAATGGTTACATCATCTCGAAGACTTTAGACTTGAAATAGTAATATGACTAATATGACTAAATGTAACAAATTTTAGGAGCTTATACTTTTGAGCATACATACATGACAACATCAATTTTAACGGAGCGGGCTCTTTGGGATGAGTAAGATAAGGAGTGGCAAGGAACAAGGGTCAGGGGTTGCAGATTACCTGCACAAGTAGCAAACGCTCAGCCGTGGCTGTGTGTCAGATTGAAACGCGCTAGTAACACACTCGCTTTTTGATGATGTGTTACATGAGACAATAATATGCACTTATGTTGATATAGAGCAAGGGATCTGGGGATGATTCGCAATGGAGAATGATGCAACATTGAATGAAGTAAAATATCAGTGGCTCAAACAATAATGGTGCATAAATGGAGATGAAATCATGAAATAGCTGAATGCCGTCAAAACAGAACTGCATTCAGTATTGGAATTAAGTGTAAATAAGGTATTGGTAATTTTGAGCTCGGGTGCATTACCGCTATCATTGGGCAAAACTGGATAACCTTAGAGAGCGCTAGTAAATTGTTCCAGCTTAACCAGAGGTCTCGTGTTCGAGCCCTGGGAACGCAGCAGTGTTAAAACTCATGAGGGAGAGCTTTACCGCCCTAGTGGTCCTACCCGGCTCGAATCCGGATTAAACCGGATGGTTTACACCAAAAAAAGAGAGCGCTAGTAAAAGTGTAAAACATCTTTCCTTTTTCTACAGGGTGACCCTTTCCTTTTAGTGTTCCCTTCCATTTCCTTAGCCGGACTAGTCTGATTACAATTTATATACGAGAGACTACTGAAACATAACATCGGTTGTCACCTATACAGCTATACTTCATCTGAGAGTGCTTAACGATCTTTTCTAGAGACGAAAATGTCAGCAGAGCTCTAAAATCCAGTTTCCAGTAGTCCTATTTGTGAAAGCGTATACATCAAAAGAGCTATATGCCATAGTAACTAAACAGCAGACATACATGACAAGTTACGAAAATATTGGACAACTCAGTAAGAACGAAAACTAATGTAGATACAGCATTTTTGCACAATCACACACATACTATATGGATATTGAAACAATCATATAAAGGTCAGAAGGCAAAAGCAAAATGGCCGTGGACATATAATGACAATCTACAATGTACGGCGTCTTGCATATCAGCTTGACTGTAAACACTGAATGAGAAACCAATTACGGATTTACTACAGCATATCAACAATTCAAACCACAGGCGACACACAATGCAAGAGCCACAAACATTCTGCTTAAGCATTCAGAACACGCATAATAGAAATTAGACTACAAAGTACTGTTGGATTTAAGGTATTACCAGAGCTCGATTTTTCTCAGGTAGGTGGCAGATAGAAAGACGAGGTGTCTCGACCACGCGATCTGCTGAAAACAATCAGAATTATCATCATTGTAATCAACCACGCAGCAAAGCAGAAGACGAGTACTCGAGTTTTCTCTGAAATCAGCACAGTGACATGATCCTTTTCTTCAGGCAAAGCACAAAACTCTTTCACAGATACTTCAATCAACGAATCAAGAAGCTTCTTTGAACCAGGAGAAACATCATTGGAGCTCAAAATTTCTACTTTAGCTTGCTTCAGAAGATTTGCCACCACATCTGCCTCTACATTGCCTTCAGATATGATGACTTTACCATGATTATAGCTGTTTATCGGTGTGTCATCGCAGACTGATGTGATTTTAGATGAAGCTGAAGAATCTGATGTTAAAGCATCTTCTCCAGCGAAGAAGCATTCGAAAGTCTACATGATGTCGAATTGTGTGAAATTAAAAGATCATTTGAGCATAATTTTATTAAAAAGTTGCCGATTCGTTGTACTAAGACACTGAATCTAATCAAATTCTTCAAAATAATACCCTGGACACTCTAAAAACATTAGAAATAACCGAAATTCACCAATTTAGCTTAACTGCTACCGCGAAGCAGCTTGATTTAATTCATCAACACTCAACAAGCATTCAAACTGTACTAACAATAAAATTGAACTACAATAAGCAATCAAATGCAAAACAACCTTTTAAAATTCACAAAAGATACAAAAATTTCAAAAAACTGCTCAAATTAAACAAAGTAAGTAATTCATCAACATTCAACAAGCATTCAAACTCCACCAACAATAAAATTGAACTAACAAATCGATCAAACACAAAAACAACTCTTTAAATTCACAAAAAGATGTGAAAATTCCGACTAAATGCGCAAATTAAAGAAAATAAGTTAATTCATCAACATTCAACAGACATTCAAACTCGACTAACAATAAAATTGAACTAATTAATCGATCAACCACAAAAAAACACTCTAAATTCACAAAAGATACGAAAATCGCGACTATAAATTCACAAAAGATATGAAAATTGCGACTAAATGCTCAAATTAAACAAATTAAGTAATTCATCAACATTCAACAGACATTCAAACTCCACTAACAGTAAAATCGAACTAATTAATCGATCAAACTCAAAACAACTCGCTAAATTTGCAGAAGATACAAACACTCCGACTAAATCCTCAAATTAAACAAAGTAAGCAATTCAACTACAAAAAAAATTAACGAAATTGAATAATTAGTTACGAATCTTACGTCGATTGATTCTGTGTTGAGATTAATGTTGTTATCGTTCAAATTCTCGGAAATTGGAGAAAAATTGAAGGATTCAGTAACGGAATCAGTGATCTCATCTTCTGGAAGTGATGAGAATTCAGCATTCAAGCTCTTCTTCGCGATCTAAACAAACAATTGAGATATATTAATTGAGATAAATTGAAAATGCGAAAAAACGAAATGAAATTAGGTTTAGAAAAAAGATGATCACGTTGTGATTTTTCTTCGAGTTTACAGAAGCCGACGATTTAATTGACGGAGAATCCTTTGAACGGCCATGTGAGAGGTTTTTACGAGGAGTTTGAGCTTCCTTCATCTTTTTTTCTTTTCCTGTTCTCTCTCTTCGGAGGATATTGAATTGTGGCGGGAGAATTACAAATGATTGTGATTTGGATGAAAAATGGTAAAGCGGGTTTTTTATTTGGTAAAGGACGGTGATAAAACGGTGCGGTGGTACTGTGGTACTATGACTAGTACTCCGTAGTATTGAGAAAGTAGAAACTAGACTTGACCATGGGTCGGGTTACGGTCAGGCCGTAGTGCTAAACCGATTCATTATTCGATTTTTTCTTTGTTATTTTATCTTTTAACTGTGGTGTTTAATCCTAACTTATTGAGCCCTAAAATAAATAGAAGACGGGTCAGGATTGAGTGTGCGTATCATAGCGAGTTAGCCACACATGTAATATGTGTAATATAGGGGTCATAGACCCTAATTAAGAGAGAAGTTGAAATGTAAGTGAGACGATGGTGTTAAAATTCAATATCATTTGATGAAGTCTATTTTTTCCCGTCAGAACATGCAAGTAAATTGAGCTGTCTTAAATTCATTCGATTGTTGGAGAATTGGAGCATAAGGCGTTATGTGATCGACTGACCAACATATGTATAACATGAAGTTGTCTATGGATATGAAGTACTTCGTATTACTCCTCCGTCCCGGTCATTTGTTTACGTTTGTTTTAGCACAAAGATCAAGGAGAGGTGAGGAGACCATTTGTGGGTGATGTACTGACGTTATTAAGCGAAAAGTGAACAATAAGCTATGTGAATGATCCAATTACCCTTCAAAAATATTGCTAATATAAAAACGTAAACAAATGATCGAAACAGAAGAAGTAAATAACTACGTAAGTACTTAAATTGATAATTAGATAGTTTATACTTTATACAAGAGCTATCATTATATCGATTGTTAAAAACAAACTACTCATATTGCGAGTACTAAATTACTAACTACATGTCATAGACAGAATGACCGCTTTTTAACGACACAAATCAATAAATTGATCTAATTCTACACTATTTAAGTTCGGACTCAACTTTAACTTGATCCGAACCCGCGAAACTAATTAGATCGACTAACCGAACTTTGAATTAAAGTCATGGTCATCCGAGCTCGACTCATAGTCTCTCACTCACTCTCAGAAGATATCGTCATTTCAATAACACAAATTGGAACAAAGCAACGTAGATTTTAGCGCCAAATAACACGACGCATACACAGTGTTATACAGACTTTCTCGTAGCACAAATACTTGTGTAAGACGGTTTTGATTCGTGAGTTAGTGTCACAACTCACAAGAAATGGAGAGTGGAACAGGAATATCGATGTCGGAATACGAGTCCCTAATGGCGACTTCAGATGTTGAGCTACTCAAAAAAGCATGGCGCGATGAGAAATCTGCTCCTGAAATTCTTCCTTTTCAATCTCCTCTTGTTCAACGATCTTATGAACAGATTCAACTTATGGTAATTGCTAATTTCTTTCTTCAATTTAATCTTTTCTGTATTGTAAACCCTAATTTCGTATTTTCATTCAATTACATCAATTTGAGTTGGAAGTATCGGTGTTTTTGATGATTTTTAAGTATACGGTGTCGTTTAATCGCTGTTTGTTCGGATTAATTGTTGTTAGAGATTGTTTAGGAAGGTTTAATTTGATTTGTTTAAGCTCTAATTGAATGATTATCCGTCGCGACACGGACGCGTACATTTTAGACCGAAAAATTGAAAACTTCGCACAAAAATAAGCGTGTCTGATGCTTGCAGCTGAGTCGGAGTAATCTAGATTATTACCGTGTATATAGCCGAAAAATTAGAAAGTTAATTTGCAGTAAGCATTTCATCTTTGTTCGGAATTGTTGTTGAAGATTGTTTTGGAGGGTTTAATTTGACCTGTATAAGCTCTAATTGAATGATTACTATGTTACTCCGGGATTTGGACACGACATGGTATGGACACGACATTTTAGGCAAAATAATTGAATTTTGCACAAAATAAGCGTGTCGGACACTTCCAGCTGAGTTGGAGTAATGTAGATTATTACTGTGTATATAGCTGAAAAATTAGAAAATTAAACTATGCAGTATAAGCATTTCATCTTTGTTTGGAATTGTTGTTGAAGATTGTTTAGGAAGGTTTAATTTGACTTGTATAAGGTCTAATTGAATGATTACCAATGTTACTTCAACAATGAAGCACTCCAACACGGCATGACATTTGTGTACATTTTAGACCAAAAATTGAAAACTTCAGACAGGTAAGCATTTCTGATACTTGCAGCTGAGTTCGGAGTATAGATGATTACTGCGTGTATAGCCGAAAAATTAGAAAATTAAACTATGCAGTAATCATTTCATCTTTGCTTGGAATTGTAGTTGAAGATTGTTTGAAGGGTTTAATTTGACTTGTATAAGCTCTGATTGAATGATTACACGATGTTGTTCCAACACTAGGATAGGACACGACACGACACTTGGACATTCCTTTTAGAACAAAAAACTGAAAAGTTTGAACAAAATAAGCGTGTTCAACACTTGGAGCTGAGTTGGAGTAAGACAGATGATTACTGGCTATATAGCCAGACAATTAGAAAAGTCAGCTATGCAGTAATCATTCGAATTGCTGCAATAATTATTTAATTAGAGCTTGTAATCCAAACTGTAAAGTAATCATTCAATTGTCTTTATTCAGCTGCGGTTGTTTGGATGTTTTCTCTCTTGTTATCATATCTTTACACAATTCTAAGAAACGAATTGTGCGTTTATTCAGGAAGAAACTATCAAGGAAATCACGAGAAGTGGATTTGATCCTTTAATAGTATCTGTATATCAAATGGATGTGAATCGGGCTCTCTATTTGTTGAAATCATATCTTCGGATTCGTCTTCATAAGGTTGTGATTTCACCTTGTTATCCTGTCAGTTTATGTTCCGCCTTTATCTCCCGCTCTGATTAGCATATGCTATTCACGTTTCATTCTTTGATTTCTCTAAAAGTTGCCACCAGCTTTGCGCAGATTGAGAAGGACATGATTCATATCTCCAAAACAGATCTGTGGGATAGACTTTCTGAACAAGAACAAAGGTTCTCCAAGAGGTAATTAGTGTGAATTGTGATTACCTTGCCATTTTCATGGTATCAAGTGGTCCTATGGCTTTCTGGATGTTTATGTAACATTGACTTTATATTTGTAGGTGCTACGATAGTATGAAGAATTATACTGATGAGTCTGTTCTATCAAAATTGCCAGTTGGTTATCAGTCTAATCTAAAACAATCCAACGCTAGTGAGGAAGATGACATGGGTAATTATTTCTTCCTCGTGTTATTGTTGAAAGTTGGAATTTTAGGCTTGCTCTCACTGTCATATCCTTTCTGGGTGCTCAATGAGCTAATTGAGTGTCTGTAGAATAATATGAATACTGTAGGTTTTTACTCCTTTTCTTGGAAACAGTCATTCAGTTTGCCTAAAACTTGTACCTTGTAGGAAAACTGAAGTGTTGGCTTAAAATTTGTAATGCGAGCACTCAAGCTGTTGAAGTAGTCTAGTAGATACATAAGGGGAAAAGTGGGAAACTCTTAGACTTGATTATTGCGTAAATGGTGCCATGAACCCATGACTCATGACTCCTATAAACTGGGCCTGTGGGCATTACTCCCTGACTCTTGGTTATTAAATTAACTGTGAAATGCGGCTCTCAGCGGGCTCAATGGACCACATCTTGGCTATCGTTCAAGTATACTAGAGGAGTTTTCTATCTGATGGTCGAAACTGATTCTTTAGATAGTAAGTTGTTATTTGGTGACGACTCCTGAGATTAAGGTTACAAATTGGGGAATGCTGGGTCTTAGGAAGCACGCTGTTGCTTTTTCCTTATAGTTTCAGCATATTCATGACTTGCAGTAAACATGCAAGGGATGAATGAAGAGGGGTCAAAGTGGTGTTTAAAAGGTATAAATGGATGGGTTTCGTAGACCTTGTAGAGGCAGATATGAATGAATTCTTGCAAATAATCGTTCAAATTTTAGAGCACTCATTTTGGCATGAGACCTGGTCTGGAAACAGTAAAAGTCAATTGTTAAAAGGCAATACACGGAAAATTTTGGATCAGCTATGACGTGTGAGAAACTGGGGTAATGTTGTGGCTGTTTTTGTTGTAATGACGTGTGAGGAAAGTATCCAAGGAGCATAGATATATAGAAGTCCTTTTTAGACTTTGAAAGTTAGCAGGTAAAATAGTTAGAAGCTAGGTATAAGTGTATAACGGAACAAAAAAAACAATATTCTGCGATATCAATAATACAAAAACAAAAATATGGATATTGCACGGTGCAAAAGGCGCAGCTAAGGCACCCCAAGGCAAATACCTTAGTGAGCGCCTTTGATGTGTGTACTTTTTTTTAACTAAATGTTCAGACTGAGTTTTCTGTCTCGTCTTTCCTTTTCCCCAGTTCCTGAGCCAAATCTGGACACGTTTGTATTTTGCAAGAGCGAGGGGTCTATTGGTTCCATCCCACTTGATGATAGGTAAGGATCTTACACTTACCATGGAATTTAGACCATAATTTCGAACATAGCACTTGTCAACTGAAATCTGTCTAAATTTGCTGTCTCTGCAGTGGGGATGAAATTGTAGACCTAGTTGCTGGTGATTTATATGTTCTTAGGTACAAATCAATTAAGGCCTATCTGGAGAACGGGCAGATCGATCTAGTTTGAAGCCTTAGCCGATGTGGACTTTTCACCCCCTCTCTGTTTAGCTCTCATTTACTCGCCGGTTATGTAAGTCTATATTTCAATGAGGCGAGTAAATGGGAAATTAAACTGTAGTCTCTGTGCGTCCACATTTCTTTCTGACGGGAGATCACTGATGGGTGCTAATTTCATGTTAGCGTGAATACTCGTCATCTGTGCTTTGGAAATAACTTCATGATGGTGAGTTGATTTCTAACTTATTTGCCAAAAAGACGTCGTCTTTTGTAGTCCTTTCTCGTGAGAAACGTAAGTTATTGTAACTCATCCTCCCATTTATTAGGTGAAAGTTGTAGACCTATCTCGAGCCATATATGGTGAATGTTTGTTTTAAACTCCGAGCATATTTTTTGTAAGCCAAGAGACATTTCTAGTTTGAAATTTTATAGCTTTCTATGAAATTTTGACAAGAAGTTGTTTTTTGTTGGACGAGTGTTTTTCTCTTTAAAGTTTTCTTAAATCATTGCTTCGCTTATTTTTCTTACATCATTGTTTAGGGTAATGACATCAATTCTCTTATAACACTCGAAAGGAAAAAACTTTTTCTCTAGACATAAATGTAACAAGTTAAAAAATATTCCGAGGATTGTTCTATTTGCATGTGCCGAGTTGGGTCTGTTAAGTCAGTAAGCAAAGCATTGAGGTGGTGATTGAGTCATTCAAAATTTGGTGAAGAGCAGGTTGAGTGAGCTGAGCTATGTTTTGGTTTGATTTTGTCAAATCAAAATATCATTCTATATGTTGATTTGGTTCAATTTGATTTCAGGTCGGGTCGGACATTCGCATATCTAGTGAATTCAGATAGATTCAGGTCTTTAACTCTTTAGACCATCCCCAAGCAAGAATCACCTTAATTGGGTCAATACCCAATTTTACTCTTAATCTCACCTTATTTAACTTGACCCAGCTTTACCTCCCAAGCAAAAGGTCGTGACCTAGGTCAATATTCCAATCATTTTCCACTTTCTTGGGTCATTGGGAGGTCAATTTGTTGGGTCATTTGACTCCACCTAGGTCAAAAATTGACACAAATTGACCTTGGGTCAAGTTAATCAACCTTCTAATTGTAATTAACTTGACCCAAGCAAGGTCAATTGGGCCAAATTGACCTTGCTTGGGGATGGTCTTATAAGATCAAATTATTAGGCAACAAATATATTGTGAATATAAAAATACTAGCTGATCGTCAAGTCTATTATCTTGTTTTCAAGTTATATAATTATGAATTTTATCATCAAGCATCTTATTTCAATCATTATTTTGCTTATTTGCTGTCAGGTCATTGAACCATTAACAAATTTAGAGATATCTAGAGTTAACTTTGTTTGTGTGTTGTACACTTGCACTGTAGTAATTATCATTTGGGGTTATACCATGTCGGATCGGTTCTGCTTCACCAAAATCGAAGTACATGTTCACAGAAAATACACTGATTGACTAATAAAAGTACCAGCTGATATAACCTTCTAGCTCAATGTAGTACATAAAAATTGTCGAATCCCTGAGCAAGTCCTAATTGTTACTGGAATGACCCAACAAACTTCTACACAAAGGTTTTAGCCTCACTATCTCATCTTTCCCGAGCAGGCCGGCAGGTCCTTTATTATCATCATCCCCGAACCAAAAGAAAGTAGGGGAATGTCATCGCATAACACTTGTCTCATAGCCCACCTCCTGATATTTTGGACAAACATGACGCATAAGAACCATTTGAGGCGATGAAACTAGCAAAGGCTGTCCAACACTGTAATAATAGACGTGGGCTTATGCCGCCTATTATGTCTACGATCAGCGGACTGGATTTGAGAAGAAAATAACAAGAAAATATACGACAAAACCAGTAATAAGAATGCCCCCATATATAAAAGTTTGAGATGTTTGCCGAGGGGACTTGTATTCAATACTGCAGCATTTCATCTTCTCCCTTTCGCTGACCAATATACTATCAACATACCTGCATGCACCAACCATGTATTTGTAAAATTTGTAATCTACGAGTATATTTTTTGGGTCAAGTATTTTTAAAATAAATTAAGGAGACATTAGAAACAAAAAATTTTGGGTCCACATCTGACCATAAGTGTGAAATATAATTGGTCGGGATCACTCACTGTTGCGTGAAAATTGATGTCTGAAGAATTTCCGAACTGTTGAAATGAGCATCTTGCAACCGATGGTCGTATAGCAAGGATGATAAATCGACAAGCTGTTCCTCAATGTTCTGAAATCCGAGAGTCATTTAGTAAAAGAGCAGAAAACACAAAGACAACAACTAATGACATTTACTTCGTATAAACTTACATCCAGGTATTTCTCCAATCTTTCAACCAATTCATGTGGGAAAGGCTCTGGCAGATGGGTCGTCTTTTTGTAAAATTTCTCCAACCAAAGTTCAGTGGTAGTCTTGTTCTTTTTGCCTTTCACTGGTTCACCAAGAGGGGTCTTCAAATATTCTGATGCGAAGTCTTGGACAACCTGAGGAATCAGTAAGGAACTAATGATTTTGGTCTAAATTGCAATTGTAAAGAAGGATTCATTGATGTCAACGCACAAATTATCGGCACCAGAAACCAGATTGAATACCTCTGATGTCTCCCTGATCCTCCGAAGCGCAGAATCAACATGAGCATATATTGTGTTCCTCTGCAAATGAAAATGCACAAAAGTTGGATGAATGGCCATAATATTATATGTACAATTATTTGTGTGAGCTTATATGATGGTGGGTGTTTTACTGTTTTAAGGGATACAATTTTTACCCCATACTTACAATGCATTTTCGAGATCTTAAAATTCACACATAATCTTCTACAAAGCAACTTGGACTAACCATAAGCAAAGATAAAATAGTCTCTACGTGAGTCTCTTCCTAAAAGAGGAGGTGACTATGTAATCATATAGTATCAAGAGTCGGAAAACCAACTTGGAGCAAGAATAAACAAAAATTACTAGACTACTCCCTCCCTTCAAATCCAAACACCCCCATAAATTCAAATTTCTCATTCACCAAAAAGGTGAGACCAGGGTGTTGTGTTTGGATTTGCAGGGAGGAAGTACAACATTTGTAATCACACATAACCGTAGATCAATATGCATTTCATACAATTGATACGGAGTATATGCGTTTTGCCTTACACGTGCAACATCATGAAGAATTTGACTGATCTTCGAAGAATTCGAGAATGGTCCAAAAGGATGGCAACCAACTCCCCAAAGCCAATTTATCACTGGCCTTTCATGAACATGAGAAGCCCTTTCATATGGAGCACTCAATCCACCAACAACTGAAGCAAGTCCTGCTAATATATGACGCTGAGCTTGTGATGGAAGAGCATGTCTCCTTTTTGTCTCAGAAACATAACTGTCGAAGAAAACCCAGCAAAACAAAAATGAAAGAGCAGTCAGTTCAGAGTTAAAATGGAACACCAGGAGGTAGGAGAACTTATTATGAGTAGGAGTTTCAAATAAATAGAGCACATAGAAAATAAGCGATATGCCAATACTACATATTAAATGACATCCAAGCATAAAAAGAATAGTGTTGAATTTCCAACCAGCAGATAAATTAGGTGACTCACCTAAGAGGTACTTCTTCAGATTGATGCTCAAGTACAACAACAACATCTTTACTTGTCCAAACCATACTTTCATCTTCCATCATGAGGTGAGGATCAACATCAGCTAGCGATAGCACGAAACTAGCAAAAAGTGCGATAATAAGTTAACACGAGTTATCAAATTGTAGAGCACCAGTTGATTAACATAAAATGGCAAGATTCATTATCCTTCAGCTTTGGAAGGCCTTTGAGACATTAGGGTAATGTTATTTTACCGTCAAAGATAGATAATTAAATATGGGTTGAGAAACCACGTCTCAATTTAGGATTATTTCATAAATGTTTAGGGGGTTACCATAACAGCTTTTTAAGGTGGTGTAGGTAGCATTACAGCCAGTCAAAACTCAAAATGATATTTGCACTTACACCGGTATAACTCTGGTACCATATGTTCGAAAAAGGTTTCCCTTTTTCTTTGCAACTCTTTTTTTCCTTGCCTTGCCAAGTTTGCTATTGTAACTTTCCCAGAGTGGTTTATGCTTCAGTATGGAGTCAGTGGAACCATCGCTTTCATCCATCCAGGTCTAGAAAAGATGCCATGCAGTTTAATCAATAATACTGAAGGAACGATGAAAGAAATATACAATCCGAGACCTGATTGGAATCTTATTTATCATGATTCCTGAAGCACACAAACCAAACACCTATGACTAAGCACTTGCTTCCGGTAAGTAAATGCTGTTTAAAAATAGATCAAATGATTCTAAATGCTTTGGTAGTTGCTGTTGCTCTGTTAAAAGGCGAGAAAGAGTCAGCGAACCACATTATCCTATTTTGTCCTTGGGTTTCTTTTTTTTTTTGGAATCTTTTCTAAATATTTGTTTGGGTAATGCCAGGGCCAACTCTCGGTTAAGGATGTTTTAACAGGTTGGAAAGAATGAATAAATGTTGGGGACACTGATGTTTGAATGATGGTTCTTTAAGTTATTTGATTGTGCATTTTGAAAGAGAGACGTCTGCAGTTATTTGAGGGAAATAGACTACTATTGTCAATATATCAAGTCTTCCACTGAGGATTCAGCATAATTAGGGTATTGTTCCTTATAGACATTAGCCAGTGAACGCACTGAACCTAGTAATTGGCATCAACATAGGATTAACATATAATTTGTAGTGTTTTTGGCACCTGACCCATAGATTGTGTTACTTTCGGAATTAACCATATTTAAGAAGCTTAAAAGATATGATCTAACCTGGCGAATGAAAAACTTGTCTTTAAGTGTGGGATCAGCCACCTCCAGTATACCCGCAGCAAGCACATCAGCTGATCTTTCCATTTCCTGTGAGTTGCATATTCTGATTAAAAACTCCTATCTACACTTATGTAAAACAAAACAAGTTTATTCTAATAGAAATCCAATGGCTTCAGCATACAGTGTGGTTCTTTTGATACACTCACCATGACAATAAAATACTCCGTATAATTGTAAACTTTAAGAGTACTGATAAAATAATATGGGACGAAAAATGAGGAGGGCCGGTAAAAACTGACCTCTTTAAGAATAGCGCCATCAATATATGTCTTTGTCCGAACATGAAAGCGTCCATCATTCTTTGTTTCGTGCACTGAATTGCCTCTTGTTGCTTCAGCAACAGCAATTGCCAATTTCTCATGCTGGTGTAATGCATGAGCACCGCCTACGATGAGAACATCTTGATTTTGGTGAACCATTTTCTTAACCTGGAAAAGAAAAGAAAATTATGGAGATGTAGAACACGCCTAGATCTATACACATTTCAGTAAATAAACGTCTTTGTAGAAGAACATACATGATGAATGTCAGAACCTACATCTAAGTAAACAAGCTTCATTATAAAAGAACATACAAGAGATACACAATTATCTGAAATGTTCATTCCACTTTTTACATTTGTATTTCCAACAAAGATATTTGCTAATTTAAGTTCCCAAGATTTATTCACACGTGCAAAGCTCATATGCAGCCTTCCAAGACCAATCACTGACTAACAACAGAATAACAGTAAGGGCAGCAACTAATGCTCATAAAAAACTCTCTTAAATCATGTGAAATGAAACTGCGCATAACATAACATGGGATCCTGCACCATGGATTAATTCCTTACAATTGAGGAGAGCAATGAAACGATGAGTACTTAGGTATCGTCAGGTGTGGACGTTTAGTAAAATCAGATAGGCTCTAGAAAAAAATTGTAGATTTTCGGACAACTGGTCAATTATGCGTGGATATAAAAATCTTGATTTGCAATAAGCATTCAATGTATTGCGAGGTATTACGGCAACAGTGGAGGTGGGGGATGGGTTTCCATAAGCATCAATTCAGCAGAAGGTTACAAGGAAATGAACAACTTACTTCAGCTTTGATTGCTTCAACATCTATGCTGTAATTATGGCCATGTGTCATAATGCTGTAACGATTATGGTTCTGGAGGACAATAATTGGTATCAACAACCTTCTGGTCATATCAACCGTTTCAAATCTAAACCAAATGAAAAAGAAAAATTAAAATGATTCAATAAAAAACGTGAGAAAAGCAAATCAGACATGAGTTAGAGAAACAGCACATTCCCCACATAACCTGGTAATATTGAAAACAGGTATTATGTGAGAACACAGGAGACAGAAAAGATGAAAAGTTGAAACACCCAAAATAGTATTATTCAAAAACATGCTCACTAAAGAGTGTCAATTCTATGTACCAAAAAAAAAAAAGTGCGAGTGTCAATTCTAGTTCCTTGCATGTACAAGCAATCCCCGAATAATACTAACCACAAAACTGGCACCGTCTCTTTTTCACTCCATCTAGGTGGACCCTTCAGATTATCATATATCAAAGCACTTCTTTAGCAAAAGAAAGTGTGTAACCATACTGTAAATCAGACAATGTAGCTCATGCCATATACGTTAGCATCAGAATTAAGTTACACAGTTAATGTCTCGAAAACGCAGTCAATCAGGAAATGAAGAACACCTACTGCTGTAGAGAATAATAAATAGTAACGCAGTTTGATTGCATTTCTAACGAGGTGACTCACGAAAGAAGATTAAGCCTTAGCGGCGTAATTCTCCACACCAAAGGTATCCAATATTAACAGATCATCTATTACGATAGGCACAAGGAAAAGTGGAAAACAACTTGCATATCCAGTAAGCAGAATCATCAAAAGGAGATGAATTTGAGCTACACAATCTCTGCTCAGAGTTCGATCTACACTTGAGGCTCAGCTTACCCATGGCAGTAAGGCACATCAACCTTAGTTATTTCTTATTTTAATCCAAGTAAGATAAACAAAATAAAATAATGTTTAGACACAATACATGACCTAATAACATATAAATGACTTTTAAAACAAAGTTCTTAAATCAAACACCACGTCGGCAATTCGGCATATCATTACCCTACAATCCTACATTAAGTTAAGTGCATTCCAACAGTTGACATAATTGCCTCAAAACATACTTGATGAATGCAGAACCTGCTGTAAACATAACATATTACGCGTAACAAGTGCATCTGAACTTCTGAAGTATTAAGAAAAATCACAAGATGATAGCCCATACCTAACATCTGGAGCTATAACATGCTCAACCGTGGTTGAAATAAGTGATCCAAGTTGCCCAACAAATAAATCATGGCTAGAGTGATCAGTAGCAGCACTTAGACCTTTTGGAAATATAAAATTACGAAGGCGTGGGAGTGTTTTTGAGCTGATACTTCCTTCTTCCGTTTCAATCTTCCCATATGTGCAAGGCCCCGCTGACAAGTCAATCACAACAAACCTGCATATCATATTTCTATCATTCCAGCTTTGAATTCTAATCGACTGACTTACAAGCCAGAGAATATGGTGACATGAATGTCATCTGTTCACAGTATTAGAGTATAAAATAGAGATGAATTGCCACTAAATACCTGCTTGAGCTAAGCCAAACTTGAGATGCTCCCCCTCCGTTGTAACGGTAGCGGTATATGTAATCCCCTTCTTGTTTTTTCATATCATCTTCTTTAAGTGGATTAATTTTATCATATATGAAATCTTCCAGGTTCAACTCATTGTTTCTAGGATCCATCCTGACCTGTTAAAGTAATTAGAACTCTTTGGGATGAAAATATGACGCAGGAATACGTGATAGTCAACTTGTTAAGAGCACATGTATCAAGCAAATAAAGGGTATGTTGCATCCTTATTAAAGGGAGCAGGAGCAGGAGCAGCCAGAAACTGAACAAAGTGAACTTGAATAATCATAGAGGTTACTTCAGCGTCCATACAGAACTAATAATAAAAAAAGAAAGAAAGAAAAAACATGCTTCATACAAATCCACGCAACGTAAAATAACAAGAGATTATTGATACCTTGTCAAAGTTCAAAATAAATATTGCAGTTGGAACAGGACGGTCAATCTCAGATTCAGAATATCTCCCACCATCAACATCAAATATATAGTTATAAAGCTGCTCAAACACTGACTCCAAGGCTGTTGCTTCCACATCAAAGGCAGGCAATTCCTTTCCAAATTCAGTCTAGCATGGACAACATCACCATTAAATGTCAACTTTTTCCCTTGCTGAGGAAAAGGTTATAAGAGAAAAGGTCAACGTAATTAGAGGGAATAGTGTTACGGTTAGAGTAATTAGAGGGAGTTCTTTTGACCTTATGACACCGGAGTAGTGTTGTGGCTAGTTTAGCTAGAGGGTGTAATTATTTATTATTTTTTTATATAGAAATGATAGATCCAAATAATGGTACACTGCTGAGCTAACTACTAAATGGTTTCAATTAAAATAGCAAGAAATTTGAAATAGGCAAATGGGAAATGCAGGGTAAGCACATAACACTATTTGCGTAATCACCTCTCTTGCAGTCCCTGCAGCAACCATTTCCTCTTTTAAACTTTTCTCAAGAGAGATTAACTCTGGTTGTCCAGCCTACAACACAATCACATATTCTAAAGGTTAGATATCTCCATCTTCTAACATTCAGAGAACGTGGTACAGGTACAAGTACATGTAAAACTCTGCAAAGGAAATTTCAATTTTGGCTTTTCACATTTTGTAATAGTGAAACTCAGGCAAATCTAACAGTTACAACCTCCAACCACACTTAAATGATTTTACTAAAAATAAAATGCTAATATTACCCCAGTGCCTCAAGAGCTCCCACAAATTGAGAGATAAAGGGGGTTGGGCGTACACAACCTTACAATGTGTTAGCAACACATAGAGGAGGTTTCCACTTGACTCGAAATGAAAACTACGTTCCGAATTGCCCCAATTGACTGCTATTTTACAATTAAAAAGAAGTACGGCCATTTTGCTTTATTACATCATAATTGAAAACTAAAAATAAGAAGTCAAATAGCTCAAGCACTTACAGAAAAGACATTGTAAACAAGATGATGTTCAATATCAAGGAGCTCTCCAGACTCCAAGCAGGATGGTCGGTGAGTTGGAAAGCTGATTTTTAGAAACTCCTGTAGTTTTTGCGTATCTAAAGTATACCTATAACCTCCATCCCCATTGAATCCAACTAGGACTATATTCACTTCAAGTGGAACTTGGAATGGAACCTGTACAGCAATACACCATTAGACAATATATTTCATTTGGATAATCATAGCAAGATACGAAGCTACCGGGGAACTATATAGTATATACACGATGAGAGGATGAAAGATCCTAGATAAACCAAAAAGTAATACGAAATAAAAAAGAATGGCATTCATGTGATGATAACAATGATGTTGATCGTGAACATCTAAAAGACCATATTGAGCTCATGTTATGTTAGTAAGAACTCGAAGGTAATTTCAAGCACTTTTAGACAGCTTCTTATCAAAGGGCTGGACAAGAGATAAGACATACAACGGGACAATTTACGCTCACACAAAAAACAAGCCTACTTCACACCTCCTCTTCACTTGACGACTAGGTTGCCACTTGTCAGAGCATCGACATGAAACATTACAGTAACGATACTTAGCAATGAGCAATGAGCAATGAACAATAAGCAATGAGCAATGCATTGCTCAATTACCAGAACAGTAACTGGCTGATCATCAGTGTGTCTTAGGACCTAAGTCGCGATATGGAAACTGGAAACAACCGCGTTAAAGCCATTTTGGAAGAAAAATCATCGATCAATTCACAAACGTAACATCACAGGCGTCAACTTATGGATTATCATAGTTCCACAACTCCATGATCAATTAAGGTAGCGAAAATCAAACACAAAACAATCAGAAACTCGCTATTTCAAAGTCAAACCTAAATCATTTCGAAACAAAAATCGAAAACACACACACATAATCAGTTATCTGCTAACAAAGCACCATAACTCAACGATGAAGCAAGATATCAACAAAATCAAACACAAAACAATCAAAACAAAACAAAATCATGATTTCAAAGTAAAACCTAGAAATTCCGAAACAAAAATTGAACTATACAATCAAAATTAGTCGACGAAAATCAGAATAAACCCTAGGAAATTGAAGGAAGACCTCAGCACGAGAGTGAAGCATGCGACGAACATCGGATCGAACGGAATCCCTAACGTCATGGAAGGCGCCATGGTGCCATTGAGGACTGCCTTGATCTCGACGGAAAGCTTTGTGCATCGGAACGCATAACGACGGTGATGGAAGCGTCGCCATTAAAAGCGTCGCTAATATAGCCGTCATTATCATCGTCGTCAATGGAGAGCGTTTTTCGACGGAAGTTTTCTCTTTCCGCCATGGAAATGGAAATGTTGAGTTCATTCGCAGTTGATTTTAAGTGAAGTCGTTGACAATGGTGGACTGTTACTGTAAATTTGGGGAACACGGGTGTAATAAGAACTTGGTTCTGTTTTACCAGATTCGCGTCGGATTGGGTTCGGTTTAGTACGAGTCGAGTTCATGTCGCGACCATCATAGAGGCCAAGTTAGCTTTGGGTGATGGTTTAGGCCGGGTTCAATTTGGGTCTATAGGTTCTATTTCAAATCATCATCGGTTTATCATACTGTATGATTTTTTTAGCTTGAACTAATAATTTCACGATTATTATTAAACTAATTTGGAACCTGATCATCCATCGGATTAAGGTAAATACACTAGGTTAAATGTCATTTCCGGCCAGAATCAACTTAAATTGTCATTGGTTTATCCTCGGACAAGGTCAAAATGTGCTCTAAATTTGAAGTCTAGAAAGAAACATCCGGACTTGAAGCATTTATTGGATTGGATGCAAAGAGCCAAAGATACACCTTTTATGACTTAATCGAGAAGACAAAGTATAATAGATCTTGTTTAAGACCGTCTACAATTATTTGTCGTTTTTAAATTGGTTGTACTTGTCAACTTTAACTTAAGACGGTCTTAACCAAAAGTTTGTGGCCAAAACATCCAACTATGATTAACTTAGTTAGGCATCCAATTTACAATAGAAGCCCAAATATGCTACTCGTATATTTTGGCCTGATGAAATCGCTCGACCCTGGAGTTTCAGCACTGAACTAAGGGCATAGGTACATGCCATATAATCACAGATCCACAGCTTGATAAGAAAAGGTTAATAAGGAACAAAAAACCTGAAACAATTTCTTAATACTTCATGTCTTCATGTCAAAAATCAAGAGAAAACAAAATACAATTTTAAACTCAGCTGAACACGGACCTAGGAATAAAAAGAGGAAAAAACGAAAAACAACTCATTTGTTTACACTTAAGATCTGATGTATTCCGACCGTTAGGGGAGAAAACTACAGAAATGATGTGTTATACACTTATACTCCCCCAGGGCAATCAACAATAGAGGTTAAAAAAGGAGAACCCGAAATAAGTAGGAATCCATTAAAAGGATCCCTCAGTTGTTTCGTTAACTGTGAACCACGAGAGTAATTCACAGTATTGTTCTTGATTCTTCACAGAACTCGGGTTAAGGGTGTCCTTAGTCATGTTCCAGAAAAGAGTAGTTAATCTGGTTGAGCTAAATCATTCACCAAATGTAATCAGTGTTCTAAGGCACTTCGAATTGAGACTGGACGTTCCTGAATCACGCCTCTTTGGATAAGATCATGGTTTACGAACAAAACAATCACGGTAATATCATCATGAAAATGCCGTCTCACTTTTTTGTCTATTTTTTGAAGATCTGAGTACCGCATTTCTCTTTTCCTAGCAGCTTCATGTAGTGCAGCTTTCACAAGCCGTTTAGCACTTCCCTGCAATCCAAAACATCAAACATTAGTCCGACCAAATACATCTCCCCTTAATGCCAGGAATTAAGAAAGAAGGTGAAACTCCCAGTAGAGGCTTGGATAAATTAAGGATACATCAAACCAAATTCATATCCCCTTAAAGTCTGTTCTCGGCTCTCTAATTCAAAAGGTTTTTCCTAAGATCATATATTTTCGCTTTCTTCTCTTTACACACATTTTTCGCCTATCTTACTTCGCTTTACTATCATGTCATCCATCTCTCCACGTTTTACTATTTTCTTACCTCAAAGAAACATTTCAGCTCTTCCCACATCGTTTTGGGACTGAGGCTTTGTTATTGTTGTTGAGAGTGCCACTATATGCTTCTTTTGAAAAGTGATATCGACTCTTTCAATTTTAAATAAACAATGCATTCAGAAACTAAAATCTCTAATAAATTGATGCAAGATTACAAATTCTTAGGCGTCTAGCTGTCTTCTTGGACCAAGTTATAAGACAAGTATAGCAGCTTCAGGACTTTCTATCAAACAAATAGTTTGAACTTTCAACATAAGAACGACATTATATTGCTTCTGAAAAGTCAGCGCTTCCAATGAGTAAGCAGAAACATTTTGTGTTAGAAATGAACACCTGGAGAAACCGGAGGCAAATAGTTTAATCACACACAGACACATCAAACTCAGACACTCTATTTAAACACCTCACATGATGATATCTCGGGTCGAAAAGTAATCCTTGTTCTAACTTCCAAGTAATTGCTAACACCTGCCAGCTGCCTAGGATAACTTCGATAGGGACAGAACATTTTGGATGGCAAAAGAAAGCTTGCTAGCTTTTTATGGTTCTACATAACAGCTATACAGTTGAACAATTGAGTGGGTTTAATCCAACGATCACGAAAAGTGCAAATGATAATGAAAACATAAGTTGGTCAGGTCAGCTAAAGCTTTGGGTACAAGTGAATCCAAAAGTAAAATTCAATATGCTACAAAAGTTGATAAATGAACACTCAGGAACCCGAATTACCCGATCCAGGTGACACCTAGGTCCTTACCACTAATTGATAAACGATCACCAAGGAAGACTAGGCAATTTGGACTGAAGAGAATGAAGCTATGCAGACAGTGGTTAGAAATTATAATATGGCAGGTAATAATATATAAGGTTGACGCATCTGCTGCACTGAATACTGGGCTTCCTCATTTAAGAAAAAGACCATTTGCAGAATTGAGTAGAACTTTACTGCACTTGGAGGCATCTACTATGAACTCCGGCATATATAAGAACCTCGTAATACAAGTCATAAAACAGACCAAAGATACATTTGCTCCAAATACATCGTATCTCTAAAAAAACCATTAATTGAAAGAATAAAAGTGTATCATGAAGAGATTTTGCATAAAGAAACCCTTATGCTCTTATGTCCTTATATTTAACTGCAACTAATATGCATTCCTGAACAGCAAGTTTTTCTTATAATTGCAATCAAGGAGGCTTGTTGTCACTTTTGATTACTTAGATGCATGTCACTGATTCACAGTGCGGATGACCACAGCAGATGTAACAGAAAATACTCCTAATAGATGTAGCAGCAAATAGTGGACCAACAAAACAACAAACAAAAGAAAAAGAGAAAAAAAACGCGCAGGTAAAATCTTACAGCATGGGGATGATTGTGCACAATTTCAACTGCTGTTTCATTAGTCAGGTGTTCCCATAGACCATCAGAAGCAAAAATTAGGAACAAATCATTCGGCTGCAGATGATGTGAAACAATAGATGGATTTGCAGACAAAATCGGCTTTTGAAATGGTTCTGGAAGCCTGAATTTCGCATTAATAGGTTCCCTATTATACTGAGCGTTTTTCAAATACACATCGCCTATAGATCTAGATACCTGCCGACAAGGTCATTACAATATCACATCATTGAAATAAAATTAAAATTTCATGACCGATCATCAAACACTTCAAAATAAACAAGCAGGCATGTCCAAAAAAATACGGCATATATATATAATTATATATTAAAGATATTACAAGGAATCATTCTCCCTATTTGCTAATCCAAAATCTGGCAACCTCAGATAGCCATATACAATTGTATAAGAGAGTATTATGGTAATTCTGAAGGGGGGAAAAAGAAGAATTTATTTATCGCGGATGCTGCAAACTTATTTCATTGTTGTTGGGCTTAACCTAGCTTAGAACTGCGAAGCCAAGGCATGAGTACTACAGAAGCAATTGGGAGAGAGAAGGGAAGGGAAAGTGTGTCCAAAGACAGGCATATCATTTAATTATATTTGGGAAATGTGTCATGGTGAAGCATTCTTTCTTCGACAATCCAAACATAATCCAGCGGCCACAACCCCCTTCAATGTATCTAAAGCCATATATTGATTTTGCAACCACAGAACATTTGTAAGACTAGACAGGTTTTTCTACATCGAAGTTAAATACAGAACAGGTGCCTAAGTCAGCTGAATTCAACTGTTGAAGTGTTCAGCTGGTATGGAAGAAGCAACATGACTCGACAATAAAGACTTTCAAAAGAATCCAACAAAAGAAGAGCTGATCAAATTGTAACTTACCTGAATTATTCCTTTTACTCTCCAAACTCCATGCTTTAACACTACAATCTGTGGATCATCTGGATGCAACTCTTGAAGTTCCTTTCTAACTGCCTCAAAATTAGCATTATGCTCGCTTGATAACTGAATAGCATCAATACCGCCAGACGCTCGACTTTTCCTGCCAAGTACAGCACGAGAATCTCCAAGGTTCGCCACGAAAAGTGTGTGCTGAGAAATTACACCAACAAGACAGCAAGTTCCCACTGTGGCTATTTGAGGTTTAGCACTCCATAACTCGGAGACAATGTCATTAAAACCTTCCTCTGTTTCGTGGAAAGCCCTTTTTATGGTTTCTGCTGTGACTACACCATTGGTCTCAGCTGATATGGCTGCATCAATAGAAAACCTGAGAACCAAACATGAGGTAGGCATCTTCTATATTCTTGAGTCAAAGACGAAGGACTAAAGAAATAGAAAAAACACAAATGGTTTGCTCCAAACACTACTTCCTAGATTTCACCCGAATAAGCAATCGTCATAGGCCACAAACAATCAATGTTTCACAGAAATGTACATTATGGGTACATGGGTTACAAGAATTCTAAACAATTTTTGTTTATATATACATCAAAATTCGGTAATTTCAATACTAATATAGTCCCATAATTTCCACAGGATCCATTTTTGGGTCTGCCACTGCAAATGTATAGACAAATTTCACGGTACTAGCATACTCTAAAACTCATGTAGTTCCTAAACACGTAACCAGTTCCAATCAATTGGACAAATCAATCAAACACGACAATGGTGCTCGAAAACTTAAGACAATACCAAGTCCTACTACTGAAGCAATTCGTCTCGAAACTATGGTAGTATAGACTGAAGCAAACAATTAACTTTCAGCGCTTAAACTAGGGCCATTAACTCGTACAACAAAAACAAGTATGATTCAGATTAATTCTATTTCCTACGAGAAACGGAGAATTACATTTCCTCCCAATGCCCTACATTTTATCTGGTAGATGAAATGAAGAGTCAATTATCATTGAAAGTAATTCATTAACTTTCGACGATTAAATTATAATCACTACATCACCCCCTAGGCCATGGAGAAGAAACCGACTTCTCTAAAGAAATGGAGACGATCCAAATTCGCCAAAATAACTATATACAATCACTCAATAATCACATAATTACCCTCACTTATCAACTACTCTTATAAAAACTGATATTCACATTTACTTATCAACCCACAGTAAAAACACAAACCATCCCGCAGTTAACAAAATCATCGTACACCCTACCCAATAAAAACACGAGTTATCAACAAACAGTAAAAACGCACGTTGACTTAGTGTCATGGTACACCCTAACCAATAAAACACCAATAAAACACGGACTTTCCAAAAGTTACTTATCAACCCACAGTAAAAACACACGTTGACTTAAACATAACATTTCATCGTACACCATAACCAATAAAAACACGACACGGACCTTCTTTAAAATTCCGAAACAAATGATCGCAAACAAATCGAGCCGTCTCAGGTCCACCATGACCATCATAAACACCAACAAAAGTCCCAAATCGTCCACACTCGATCTGACACTGATCCTCAAGCACCTGATTAGCTTGAACAACCGCCATGGAAAACTCTCCAGTGGCACACCGTCCATCCTCACCACCACCAACACCGTCGCCACCACCACCACCGCCGCCGACGGTTTCAACGCCGAAAGGCTTCCAACAAAGAGATAGAAGGTTCATCGACGCTTCTAGTAGCATTCCACCACATCCCTCAAACCCTAATTTTCTTCAACCCTAATTTTAATTCAACTTTTGTACTATATTTATATATAATCTCTGATTAATTGATATGATTGTGAAATTGAATATAATAACCGTAATTTCAATTGGAATTATATGGGGGAAAGAGGGAGGAAATGGGGGAAAAGGGATTTGATTGAATTTAATTTTTAATTTTTTGATTTTGATTTTTAATTTGGGTGGGTTTAAAAAGGGGGAAGAAATTGAGAGAAGAAGAATAAAGGGGTCGTTTTCTAAGGGGGGATGTGAGAAATGTGACATATGGATCGTGAACGGGTAATGGGGTGTGTGTGTGTCGGTATGCTAGTCTAACATTATTGGTCGAGTGGTCTCTCTTTTTTCACTCCTCGTGTCTTTTTAATAGACTCGGTCGATAAACAGGTTAATCGTGTTGAGTTTGAGTCGATAACGTTACGTTCAAGTCATTTTCCAATCAATAATTTATAGGGTCATTTTTAAGTGGAGTTGACTTTGGGTCTAATCACTCTAGACCGGCTCATTTAGATTTTCGGGCAGGGTCATTCTGAGTTTGAGACATTAGGGTCAAGTTCAAGCTACAACTTATGTGTCATTTTCAGTTCCCGAGTCAGATTTGTCGGGTCGGGTAAACTTTGTTGCGTCTACTTCTTAAGTACAATTAGTATAATGTAAGACGATTTTAAAATAAATATTAGGAGAAAAAGAGATTCTATTAATATGGATGATCCATAAAAAACAAAAGGTAATTATCAATAAGATATGATTTACAATATAGTTTGGTAGGATGTCAATACAAAAATCGAAGAACGTGTTTTTAGGGTTTTATTATATTATTATTATTATTTTTTTTTTTTAAAGAGGTTGATAATGGATTGTTTTAATCGGGTTTGACTAGTCTGGGTCTTCTGGAATGTGTTATATACTCGATATTCGGGTTTGAGTAGTGGTGTTTTCAAGTTTCAAGTAGGAATGACGAGTGCAAATGTCAATTGGCTTAGTTGGTAAAGTCATGAAAGGTGTTTGTTGACCTGAATTCAAATTCTGTTAACATTAAAATCACTTTTATGGTTATTTAAACTAAAAATATATATAGGAGTATCGGGGGAGGTTAGGTTAATTTAGAGTCAATTGATTACAAGTTTGGCCAATCAGGATTTTCGTCAAATCGTTGCAGGTCGTGAAGATGACCTTTTTTTTTCTAATGTAGATTAGAATCGATAGTGTGATTTAAGAATAGATGTCCTTGATCATTCTGGGTCGTTTCGATCACTTTTTTGACTGGGTCGATTTTGTATCAAGTAAACTTTAGGTAGGTGTTTTGGTAAAAAGTTACCGAATTATCGATTTAAATTGTGGGTCAAAGCGATCGATCTATAGTCACGAGCGAATCAAAATAAGCGATGCAAACGAATGTAAAATAACAAATAAAAAGATTGACACGCGGAGATTTGGTGACGCGGAAAACCCAATGTGGGAACAACCGCGGGGGGAGTCGGTATCCCTCCAAGATTATCACTATTTTCGGGAATATTAGAGTAAGTAAGGAGATAACAA